>VWYK01063622.1:78022-124061 GCA_013399775.1 Semnornis frantzii | reverse complement strand
GGTGTAACACTGACCCAGTTAGATCAGGGGATGGTAGGAAACCAAATCCTGGACAGGCCACATTAAAAATAGAGAGGTTCATTCTGCGCAGGCCTATTCTGGAGATCTGGAGAAGCCAAACAGTGCACTGCAGCTCTCCTGGGCTCCAGAAGACACCAACAATGTGTGCTGGGCAAGCTTTGAAACACAACTAAAATACACAGGAGGGAAGGCTGCAGCAATCCTTTCAGCAGGGTCTGCTGTGACAGGGCAAAAGGTGATGACTTTAAACTGAAAGAGGAAAGACTTAAACCAAATAAAAGAAATTAAGTTTGTACAGTGAAGGCAGAAAGACTGGCCCAGGTCACCCAGAGAGGTGGGAGATGCACCATGCCTGGAACCACTTCAGGTGAGGATGATCTGGGACTCTGAGCAACCTGCTCTAGCTGCAGATGTCCCTGCTGACTGCTGGGTGGTTGAACTAGGATGACCATTAGAGGTCCATTCCAAACCATTCTAGGAAATAATTTTTTAAATAGGCTTCTGGAAAAACTGGGGTTTGGACAAAGCTCTCCTGGACAAGCCAGGGTGGTAGCAAGAATGATGGTGGTATTCAGATAGAGAAGTCAACAGGCAAAAGGAGGAGCTGAAAAGCTCAGATGAAGCTCATTAACAGAGAGACAGACTGTAGCAGGGAAAGGGCAAGCTTGAGCAGGTTGGAAAGAAGCTCCTTGTATTAAAGCTTCAGAGGACACTACATTAAGGGGCAGAATTGTCCACAGGTAAAACAAGGAATGACAGATTAAAGCCATTCCCTTTATGGTAAGTAAAGGTTGACTCTGGTAACAGCAGGATGTCCTTACAGAGAGCTGGGGATGCAACTGATTTATTTTGTACATAGGTCCACCCTGCAGAATTATGTCCACTACCTTTACTCTGAAGAAGCTATCTCCAAGGAGAAGACACTGTAGGGGAGGAAGGATAAAAGCTGCTGGATGTTTTCTTTGTGTTATTCCTCCTTTTACAGAATCACAGAAACATTCAGGTTGGAAAAGCTCCTCAGGATCACCCAATCCAACCATTAATCCTACTCTACAAGGTGCATACTCCTAAACCATATCCCCAAGCACACATCCAGGGTTAGTGACTTCATCATTTTCCTGGGCAGCCCTTTCCAATGCCTGACCACTCTTGCTGGGAAAAAAAAATTCCTAATGTCCAGTCTAAACCTACCTAGTGGCAGCTTGAGGCCATTGCCTCTTCTTCTATCACTAGTTACCTGTGAGAAGAAGCCAGCAGCAACCTCTACACGACCTCCTTTCAGGTAGCTGCAGACAGCAATGAGGTCTCCCCTCAGCCTCTTCTTTTTCAAACTAACCATCCCCAGCTCCCTCAGTCCCTCCTCAGAAGATCCCCATCACATGCCTCCACAGTTACTCTTTGCTCAGGGGCAGAATTCCTAGCAAGGGCTGGCAGTGATGTAGCTCAGGAGGATTATCCCTAAAAAGATTTATTCTGATGGATACCAGTCCATGTGCTGGAGATGCCTTGTCCTGTTCCACAGCCAGAAGAAGTTACACATGATCAGCACATTGCACTGGCAAGCTAAAGTCAGCAAATTTTGCCACCAAATCAGGTGCTAAGGCACCACAGAAAAGTGGAATTGTTTTGGTTGGAAAAAACCTCTAAGATCATCAAGTCCAGCCATCAGCCTAACACCACCATGGCCATCAAACCATATCCCAAAGTGCCATGTCCACACATTTCTTGAACATTTCCATGGTGGTGACTCCACCACATCCCTCAGCAACCAATTCCAACCTATTCCAATGTCTGGCCACTCTTCTTTAAATGAATTTTTCCCAATATCCAAACTAAATCTCCTCTGGCACAGTTCCTCTTGTCCTATTACCTGTTACTAGGGAGATGAGAATAAACCTCCCTCACTCCAAGCTTCTTCCAGGAAGTTGTAGAGAGCAATGAGGTCTCCCTTCAGCCTCCTCTTCTCCAGACTGAACAACCCCAGTTCTGCCAGGCTCTCTTCACCAGCTCTGTTCTCCAGACCCTTCACCAGCTTTGTTGCCTTTCTCTGGACATGCTCCATCTCCTCTACTAAACCCAAGGGTGGTGTGGCCTCACCAGTGCCAAGGACCTGTCCCATCACCTCTCTGGTCCTGCTGACCACATTATTGCTGATCCAGGCCAGGATGCTCTTTGCCTTCTTGGCCACCTGAGCACTCTGCTGGATCACATTCAGACAGTTTCCTACCAGCACACCCAGGTCCTTTTTTGTTAACCAGGTATTATCATGCACTAGATTCAGGAGGAGAATTTGATGCTTTGATCCATCTCAGTCATCTAGAACCCACTGCAACACATCCTCCTTTGTGATGTCTTCCTGCTCCCCAGACACATCCCATTTTCCATTTGGTTCCATGCAGTGCTCCTACATCCCCTCTCTGCTAGCTTAGATCAGGAACCAATTACTTAAAGTAACAAACTTAAACAATGAGGCAACTTGTTCTCCTAACCCAAGAGACCTGACCTGTACAAGAGAACTAACTGAAAAGGTTGAGGACAGACAGACAGACAGACATGTAGGAAAGATCCCAGAACTTCTTACCCAACTTTTCTCCTGGGATCAGAGCGTAGGGTTGTGAAACATATCAGAAAGCTGTTTGCTTCTTCCCTTTCCTAAGTTTGTGTCTGAGGGCTTAATTTTTATGGGGATGGTGTTGCAAAAAAGCCAGGCAGGGCCTTCAGGAAATGTCTCTATCCCTGATCCTTCACAAGTGAGTCCAAACATTCTCCAGTTGGTCTTTGGAAAATTATCTGAAGCAAAGAAACTCTAACTCTGATGTGGACACGGTTGAAAGCTGTAAGAAGCTCCCAAGGCTGGGGAACGGCACCTACAGGCTTAACATATTTACATTAATCAAGACTCAACCAAAGGCTTTATTGGCACTCTTGGTCTGTGTGCCTGCGTTACAAACAGCACCAGAGATTGCTGGGAAGGTTGAGTCGAGGCCTTAGCATAACTTGCAGCTCCAGCACCCAACTCCAGAAACCATATAAGGTTACATACTTCATTAAATGTTAGCAATATGCTTAAAACTAAAATGATGGCATGCACTTTATATACAGTTTTGATTGTCTCTAATCCGTGTCAACACAGCTGTGCTGCAGACCTCCTAAGTCACTGCTCGCAGCTCCATCTGCTCCAGCAAGGCTGAGGGGCTGGTTTGCAACTCATGGCAATTTCTTGAAGGTTTTATGATTGCTGCCTGTGAAAAGCGCCTCTTGCGTGAGCCAGTGTCCAAATGTGACTAACACTGCAAACTGTGTGGTGCAATGTGACTGAGCTGGCAAGTTGGAGGGACATAAGAAGACTAAAAGACACTGCACTAATGGTTGCGAAGGAGGAGCCGCCGAATCAATCTCTGAATCTCAAGCAGCACGTACTTCATTACATCAGCATTCTTCAAGGAATGCTCCTATTCTCACTGAAAATTAGGGCCAAGCATCTGAAGGCACGAGGACTACAGAAACTAAAACCCCAGAATTACAGCTCTTGTGTCAAGCACTCTCTTAAAAACCAAAGAACAGGCTTCTGGAAAAGCTGCCGCTTCCGCTTCACAACCACCCGACTTGACTGCCCCAGGAACAGCAAACAGTCTGTACGGGAAGGTTTTTTGATAGGCAGAGAGATGTCACCACACCCACCTCTTTTACTAGCTACACAAACTTCAATGAGAAAAGAGAGGAGGAAAAAAAACTTCCCATTAGCAGTGATGGGACTAGGGTTAGGACCTTAAATCCCAGGCTAAACTCCCTACATGCTCCATAACAAGAAGTGTTTATAGTGCTGCTCAAGGGGTTTGGGGGTTTTTTTGTGTGTGTTTTCTTCAGCAGTAGATTGGAAAAATAGGTTGGAAAAGACCTCCAAGAATCATAAAGGTTGGAAAAGACCTCCAAGAGCAAATCCAACTGTTAACCCAGCACAGCCAAGTCCACCACTAAACCAAGTCTCTCAGCACCACATCAACACTTTGACACTTCCAGGAATGGTGACTCCACCACCTCCCTGAGCAGTCTGTTCCAGGGCTTGACAACTCCTTCAGTGAAAAAAAATTTCCTTATATACAACTCAAACCTCCCTTGGCACAACTTGAGGCCATTTCCTCTCATTCTGTTACTTACTGCTTGGGAGAAGAGACCAATCCCCAACCAGCTCCAACCTCCTTTCAGGGAGTTATGGAGTGTCTCCTTTTCTCCAGGCTGAACACCTCCAATTCTTTCAGCTGCTCCTCACCAGATCTGCTGTCCAGACCCTGCCCCAGCTTTGCTACCTTTCCTGAACCCACTCCAGCACCTCAGTGTCCTTGTAGTGAGGGGCCCAAACCTGATTCCAGTATTCTTGGTGTCGTCTCACCAGTGCCAAGTACTGTCCTAGGCCTGCTTGTCTCACAATCACAGAATCACAGAATTAACCAGGTTGGAAAAGACCTCTAAGATCATCAAGTCCAATCTATCATCTAACCCTTCTAATTAATCAAACACTGACAGTAAGTGCTTCATCCAGTCTCCTCTTAAACACCTCCAGGGATGGGGACTCCACCACCTCCCTGGGCAGCCCATTCCAATGCCAATCACTCTTGCTAGGAAGAACTTCTGCCTAACATCCAGCCTCAACCTGCCCTGGCGCAGCTTGAGACTGTGTCCTCTTGTTCTGTCACTGGGTGCTTGGGAGAAGAGAACAACCCCACCTGGCTACAACCTCCCTCCAGGTAGCTGCAGACTGCAATGAGGTCTGCCCTGAGCCTCCTCTTCTGCAGGCTGCACACCCCCAGCTCCCTCAGCCTCTCCTCACAGGGCTGTGCTCCAGGCCCCTCACCAGCCTTGCTGCCCTTCTCTGGCCATGCTCAAGTACTTCAACATCTTTCTTAAATTGAGGAGTCCAGAACTGGATACAATTTTGTATCTAAGCCAGGATGCTGTTGGCCTTCTTTGCTACCTGCTTGTGAAAAGCCACTCTGTTATTATGGAGATTTAAGCACTCAAAGACTTTGAAGAGCTGGTGCTGAGTTGTTTCTGAACAGAAAGAATACAGCTACCAAATTCTTCAATCCAAACAGTTCTTCCTAACTTAGTGACTGACAAGCACACTGGCCAGTTTGTCTCTCCCTTGACTTAACTCAAACTTTTATCATTTGCTTTCAGAACAGCTTAGCAATTCTCAACCCAGACCTGATTTTCCCCAAAGACAGAGAAAAGATTTAACAGAATATTGCATAGAAGCAGGATGCAACTTGCCATCTAGAAGTTAGCATCTCTCCCTAACAACAAGGTCTTCAAACAACTTGGTCTCATCAGGAAAGATCTGGACTGGAGACTAGGAAGAAATTCTTGACAGTGAGGCTGGTGAAACACTGGCACAGGTTGCCCAGGGGGGTGGTGGATGTCCCTCTCCAAGAGGTGTCCAAAGCCAGGTTGGATGAGGCCTTGAGCAACCTGAATCTGTGAAGATGACAAGAGACCATGTTGCTGCTACCTCTTCGAAGCACCCTTCATATTACAACCCAAACAACAAATCCAACCTATCTGCAGACTCAGCAAGGGCTCAGGACCTTAGTCCTGCTTGAGATTTGGGCAGTGTGCTGTAAGTGAGCTCTTAGCCAGCCTGTTGCTCATGTTCACAGGATGTTACAGGTTGGAAGATGTCACTGAGTCCAACCCCTCTGCCAGAGCAGGACCATACAATCTAGGGCAGCTCATGCAGGAACAGATCCAGATAGGTCTTGAAAGTCTCCAGAGCAGACTCCACAACCTCTCTGGGCAGCCTGTTCCAGTGTTCTGTGACCCTTACAGTAAAGAAGTTCTTCCTCATGTTGAGGTGCAGCTTCCTGTGCTGCAGTTTTCATCCATTGCCTCTTGTCCTGTCCTACGGCACAAGTGAGCAGGGGCTGTCCCTCACCCTTCCTTCCTGACCCCCAGCCCTCAGATATTTATAAACATTTATTAACTCCTCTCTCAGCCTTCTCTCCAGACTAACCAGCCCCAGGTCTCTCAGCCTTTCCTCATCAGGCAGTGCTCCAGTCCCTTCATCATCCTTGTAGCCCTCCCTTGGACTCTCCCCACATGCTTTTCAGATTTCACTCCTTTCCTTCCAGGAAGCCAAGACATTTACACCTTCTGTAGACATCCCAGTTATTATTTCAAGTAAAAATGAATAATATCTGGCCAGCTCACAGCTGAAGTGAGACAACCAAGGCAAGTGATGTGAGTCAGCAGCTCGGCCTATGGCTCATGAGTGGATATGAAGTTTACACCCAAGAGCAGTGCGATGCGCGCAGGGAGCTCTGTCTGCCTCTGCCATGTGCAGAGTGGGCTGAGCATTACTCAAGAGGCCTTTCTCCTTTGCCAAGGACCAACCTGCAGGGTGATTTAAGTTCTGCTCTCGGTGTGAAGGTCCAGACAATGGTACGAGAGCTTCACAGCTTGGAAGGAGGTGTCAGCACCCACAGAGCGCCTCTGAGGGAGGGTGTTTCAGGCACCACTCCGTTTCCTAAAGGAGAAAGGCTCCACTGCTTCATCGCTTCACAGAGTAACTCCCCCTCCATCACACCCCTCCACTTCTCTCAAGAGCAGCAGTCCTCTCCTCCCTTCCACCCACCTGGCTCGCTGCAGGGAGACATCCCAACCTTCAAGGTGTGCTTGACCTTGTGGTCAGAGCAGGAAAACAGAGGTATCTCCTCAGGCTTCCTTCCTGGTACTGCTCTCAGGTGTTCCGACAGAGCCCTTCATTGCATCTCCTTCACTGCATCCTAACTGCTTCCCTGAGTGCATGCCAAGGAAAGCTGGACTACTCAAAGCAGATAATTCAGGGAAGAAAGGATTTAGATGTCCACTGCCCTCCTGAGCAGGTCCAGAGGGCCACAAAAATGGAGCACCTCTGCTATGCAGACAGGCTGAGGGAGCTGGGGCTGCTCAGTCTGGAGAAGAGAAGGCTCCAGGCAGACTTAACAGCTGCTGCTGCTGGTACCTGAAAGGGGCTACAAGAAGGATGGAGAGAGACTGTTTACAAAGGCCTGCAGTGATATGAGCAATGGCTTCACACTAGAGAAGAGCAAGTTTAGACTGGATGTTAGGAACAAGTACTTTGTCACGAGGGTGGTGGAATACTGGAGGTGGTTGCCCAGGGTCCCTGGAGATATTCAAGGTGAGGCTCAACAGGGCTCTGGGCAACCTGATCTAGTTGAAGATGTCCCTGCTGACTGCAGGGGTGAGGGGGCTGGACTGGATGACCTTCAGAGGTCCCTTCCAGCCTGGACCATTCTATGATTTTCTACTTTCTCCACCCTTCTCTCATGGGAATAAATCCATCTATAATTCTCCCCCCACACCAGTCACACTTTGGAGACCCAAGGCAAACACCTCCCTGTCTACTGGGGCGCTCCCTGCATGACTGCTGTCGTGCGTGGGGAAAACTCCCAGCACTCAAACCCATCAGAAGCCATAAAGCCTAACCAGAGAGCTCCTGCAGTTCTCAGAAAGATGAAGTACTTGGTGTAACTGGAAAGACCTTGACCTGGATGAGTAGGCCCAGCGGTACTGCTCAGGCTGG
This sequence comes from Semnornis frantzii, assembly GCA_013399775.1. Lineage (NCBI taxonomy): Eukaryota > Metazoa > Chordata > Aves > Piciformes > Ramphastidae > Semnornis > Semnornis frantzii. The sequence continues at coordinate 116,458 of VWYK01063622.1, read as the reverse complement.
GATCAGAGAGAGGCAATGCTCCAAGAGGACTGTGCTGTGAGCCAAGATACACACTGAGACTTGGGACCTGTTTTAATTATTGTTTCATTTCTCTCACTGCTCAGGAACATGCAACAAGCTGAAATGTGCGTCGTGCCTGTAAACATTTACTTTCTTTTGCTCTTGTGCAATGCTGTGTCTCATTCACTTGGATGGTGCCTGGAATGCAGGAATAGCCATAACACAGCGGCCCAGCCACTGTCGGCTCAACCGCCCGGCTCCGACAGTGACCAGCGTAAGCTGCTTTGAAGGAAGTTGCTAGAAACCCCACATCAGGCAGCTGTGGATTAGGTTGTTTCTGAAGGGACTTTCTCCATTCTGCCACACAATTTGTGTTTGACTCATGCCCTAAAAATCACAGAACGGTTTGGGTCGGAAGGGACCTTTAAAGCTCATCCAGTTCAGCTCCCCTGCACTCAGCAGGGCACATCTGCAACTACAGCAGGTTGTTCAGAGCCTCGGACAACCTGGAATGGTTCCAGGGATGGGGCATCTACCACCTCTCTGGGCAACCTGGGCCAGGGTCTCACCACCCTCACTAACATTTCCTCCTTCTCTCCTTCTTTTAGTTTAAACCATCACCCCTTGTCCTGCTCAAAAGTCTGTTCCCAGTTTTCTGATCAGCCTTTTAAGCACTAAAAGGCCACCAGAAGGTCTTCTCTGAGCCTTCTCTTCTCTAGGTTGAAAGAATCCAACCCTTGGATCATTTTTGCCAGGTGCCTGTCCACCTGGTAATCCTTTTTCTCCTTCATCAACCCATCCCACTTGTGCCTTTGGGTTGTGTGGGCTCCTCATGCCCTGTATTAGAGGACCACATACCTTGCAGAGTCAGAAATGTGTAGCCATGGCTGCAGCAAGCCTGATGGCAGAGACATGGAAATGAGGCAGCCTCGGAGTGCTCTCTGCAGATGCCAGCAGCTCTCTAGTCCTGCATACCCACAGCCTGTGAGCAGAAGGCATTTGGGACCCTGCCCCTCTTGCTCGCCAGAATGGTTGGCTTTGAACAGTGCAAGGGAAGGGCCATGCACACCATCAACAACTTGTGATCTTCTCCAGGCCTTCAGCAGAGAAATTATCTGGCAATTTGGCAAACCTCACCAGATGCACAAGAGGCTGGCTGAGGCCACAGGGAAGAGCTGGCTGGCCCAGGAGCACGCCAGCCTTCCCCGGCCCTCCAGAGAGGCTGTCTGCTGGCTCTAAAAAGGAAGAGAACCTTTGCCCCTTCTCCTTGGTCTGAAGGAACATCTGCAGGACTGAAATCAATGAAAGACAGCTGTGAAAAATGAAGGGAGGAGTAGAGGGGGAAGCAGGGAAACACTGATTATTATGACTAGGAAAATCGCTATTAAAAAAAAATAAAGAAAAGGGCAAAACTGATCCCATATGGAAGGCAAACGAAGCACAAATTCAAACCAGGCCATTAGGCAGGGTCTGTTGTCAGGCCTAGGAGCTGCACTCACATGCCCTGGAACCTCTGGATTTGCCCCTCCACGCTGTGGTGGGGTTAGAGTTACCTTGGAGCATCCCAGGCTGTGGCCAGCACTGAGGCCATGGATTAGAGAGGCTCTGCAGACTGACCACAGAGTTATTGGCCTCCCCCACAGACAGACGCACAGAATAACCTCAGTTCTGCCAGACCTCATCAACCCACCAGCCCTCCCTTGCCTCAGCTGCTTATTCCAGGCCATTCCACTGCTGGCCCCTTGCTCCTTTGGAGATCAGTTACTGCCCTTCTCTACTCCCACAACATCACCCACACTGCTGCCCTTTTACTATTCTCCTTCTCACTCCACACTGCTCCTTCTTCAGATCATCTTCATCACTCGTACCATCACATGTCTACTCAACATGTGCCCTTCAAGCTGTTCCTGAGCAGCTCCAGCCAAACCCTAGCAGCCAGGCTCTCTGGGGCAAGGCATCTTCAGCAACAAGGTAAGTCTTAAGGGTGCAGGCAGTGAGCACAGTCCATGCTCAATTCCCTTTAAAGTTTCCGGGAGAGGAAGGAGATGTTCACCCTGTACCAGCCATACTGAGTTTTGCTCATGATGTGACTGGGCAGATGGGCCCCTCACTCCAAGAGGGACACTGAGGTGCTAGGGCAGGTCCGGAGAAAGGCAATAAATCTGGCAAAGGGTCTGGAGAACAGGGCTGATGAGGGAACTGAGGTTGCTCAACCCGGAGAAAAGAAGGATGAAGGAAGACCTTCTTGCTCACTACAACTTCATGAAAGAAGGCTGAGGCCAGGGTGGGGGTTGGTCTCTTCTCCCAAGAACAACAGGAAATGGTCTCTAGTGGTGCCAGGGGAGGTTTAGGTTAGATGAGGAACAATTTCTTCCCCAAAAGAGTTGTCAAGCCCTGGAACAGGCTGCCCAGAGCAGCGGTGGAGTCTTCTCTCCATCCCTGGAGCCTAGACATGGTGCTGAAGGCCACGGTTTAGTGGTGACCTAGCAGTGGAGGGTCAACAGTGGGACTCAATGATCTTAAAGATTCTTCCAGCCTAAAGAATTATCTGAAAGGCAACTCTCCTATTCTTCTTAGGTGTTTCTTCCACTGCTCTTGAAGCACAAGGAGAGGCAGTGCACTGGGGGCTGGGTTCTTTGCTGGTGCCGATGATCAACATCCACAGAAGGAAAAGCTGGAGGACAGCAACATGACTTCCCGTGGGTGTACTCCCCAGAGATGAAAAGGCTCTCCAGATCTCAAGGGACAGATGGTAAAAGGGTGGGTGGCTCAGTCTGCCCTGCTCTTGTGAGTCTGGCAAAGACTCACAGTATTTGGTACTTGCCTTTTTTTTTTTATTTATTAAGAGGCCTCTGCCCCCATGTGGGTCTCAGTGTCTATTCAAAAGACAAAGAAAGTCATTTCTTGTGCACTCTAATGGAGAGAAAACATACACAAATGTGAACTTCAGAGTTCAAACCACAGAAAGAGAAAAGAATCCCTTTAAGAAAATCCATAGGAAACCCTCTCATTACAAACCTCTCACATTTTTTGGAGCCCAGCTCAGCTGTAGGAAAATCCCTGTGTCTGCTAAAGAGAGAGCAGGAGGCACTTCAGCCCAGCTTTCCAGACATCCCCAAGCCCTGCACCAGGGTGTGGGCAAAGTGGGCCTGCTTTTTGAGATCCATCTCTCTGGTGCCTGGATTTGGGGGAGAAGGAGGAAGAGAAGGGGCCCTGAAGACAGTCCACTCCTCAGTACTAGAGTGTTCCACAACACACCCAGGGCCACAGCCAAATGCATTAGCCTGCAGCACTCCCAGATCCTACTCAAGAGTCTTCATAATTCCTCTTCTCAAGCCAAGAAAAACAGAGCAGGCAGAAAACAAATAACAGTGGGCAAGCAGGAGTATTTGTCCCTTACTACAATGGCCTTAAGCAATCAGAGAGGTAGGGCTGATGAACCTTTAATTACTTGTGCAATAATGACCTCTGTTTCCAGCATTCCTTGGCAAGGCAGGAAGTGGCTGGAGCAGTCAGGGACCTGTTATGTTCTCCTCTCCACAGGCTTGAAATTGATATGAAGGCCCCCTCACCCAGCTGGTCACAAGTTTCAAGACAGGCTCCACAGAGAGGCTGTTTATAGCTATTAAAAGCAGTGAAAAGAAAAATACAATAAAAATAAACAGCTTTTGTTTTGTTTTTTTGCTGACGAGTTGATGTCGAACAGAAGGGCTCTAAGGTGTTCAAAGCTCCCAAAATACTTTCTCCACATAGTTAAAGGGGTGGTTAAAAACAAAACAAACAAAACAAAAACCAAAAAGCAAATTATGAAATCATCCTTCAGTCTCAGTATGTAAATATTTTGTGTCACATTCAGCAATAGAGGGACTGGAGGGGGTACTTCTCACTAAGAATCCCTAAATGTGAGTCAGAAAGACAAGTGTGGGCAGACTGATCACCCCTAGATAATCTCTTTGACACAAAACAAAGAAAGAGAGGTTAAGGAATGGACTCAAGCTCAGTTGCACAGAGCTTGGAAGTGAAGTTCACTCTCCTGATTCCCAGAAATGACCATTCTTTCAGGAGGGAAATCAAGAGATTCGCAACTGGCATGCTGAGAGAGTTGAGCTTGTTCAGCCTAGAGAAGGCTCCAAGGAGACCTTCTGGTGACCTAACAGTGCTTAAAGGGCCCAAAGAGAAAGCTGAGGACAGACTTTTGAGCAGGGCCTGTTGTGACAGGACAAGGGGTGATGGTTTGAGCTAGAAAGAAGGAAGAAATGTTTGCCATTGAGGGTGGTGATTCACCCAGGTTGCCTAGAGAGGCAGTAGATGCCCCATCCCCGGAACTATTCCAAGTCAGGTTTGGGGCTCTAAGCAACCTGCTCTAGTTGCAGATGTCCTTGCTGACTGCAGGGGAACTGGATTAGATGAGCTTTAAAGGTCCCTTCCAACCCAAGCCATGCAGTCTATGCAGAATGCAGACGGTGCTCTAACACACAGGTACCAAGGCCAAGACAGCTGCCAGCCTTGCCACCTGGCCTAAGCTGCACTTCAGCTGGGATTCTGCAACAAGGCAGAGGCTGATCCAGAGGTCAGAAAGAAGCAACCCTGCAGGAGACAGCCCACAGGCTATTTTGCCTCCTAAGGAAATAAGTCTCTTCCTATCCCCACCTCCATCTGCTGCAGTCAGCTTGTGCCTTGACGCATGTGGAACTGACAACTTCCCAAAACCTCTTGTTCTCTTCATCTTACCATCAGGCTCTTTGATATCTTGGTTATCCACAGCAACAGCCAGAGTGTGTCTGCATCCAGCAAAGCTCTTGGCCCTGAAATTTTGTGGCAAAGAATTGCACAACACTAATCCAACTCGATGTGGAGTGAAAATACTTCTGTCTTGTCCTCTTTTGTGTCCCACTGACAGTCTCCACTCACATATATCATGAAGAGAGGTACTTCTGGGTAGCTCATTTCTAATCATGCTGCCTTTTCCTCATCTACAATTGATATTGTCAATCTCTTTTCACAAGAGGTCTTTTTTTTTTTTTTTTTTTTTTTTTTCTTTTTCCCCATAGAATCATAAAATTGTTTCAGTTGGAAATGATCTCTGAGATCACCAAGTCCAACCATTGACAGTCAGAGCTGGCTCCTCAAGTCCCTCTCCGTCCCTTGGAGGTGAGTGGACAAAACCACATGGTGTGTCCCAGTATTTAAGAGATCCTCTACAGCACAGAAAGAGGTCCTGGGATGGCTGAGCAGCTTTCCTGATGGAGATAAAAAAGAAGCTGGCTCTGTGCCCATCTCTCAACCTAAACACCTTCCTTGCACCCTTAGTCTTCTTCCCGCTCTCCTTTTCCAGTTGTTTCAGCATCATAAGACATGAGGAGGCTCTGGTTGGGCAAAGCTGCTTCATCCTGAGATGCCAGCAAGCAGAAGTAATGCAAATCTCCACTTCCTTTCCTTCTGCTGGATCTCCAGCCAGGTCACAACCACTATTAAGCCCAGCTGGAGAAACTGAAGCATTCAGAAGATGACTGAGTCACCTAACCCAACAAAGAGCAGCAGCAGTAGGCTGCACACAGCTCTGTAAAACACTAACTCCCTGGAATGAAGAACTGCATGGGTGAATTCACCCCAAATTTCAGGGCCAGTTCATTCAGAAGGTTAACAGAGAGGTGGCGGGAGACAGTGGGACCATCTCTGGTTTGGAAACAACTGGCCAGAAGAGGTCTTGTGAGCAGAGTTGGAGCCACTGTGGTGTGAGACAGCTACTCAGAGCTTTAACATAGAATCATAGAATCCTTATGGTTGGAAAAGACCTCCAAGATCATCAACCTCAACCATTAGCACAGCACTGCCAGGTTACCACTAAACCAGGCCTTCAGCACCACATCTGCACAGCTTTTAAACCCCTCCAGGAATGGGGATTCCAGCACTGCCCTGGGCAGCCTGTTCCAGGGCTTGACATTCCTTTTGGGGTCAAAGTTATTTTGTAATGTCCTAACCCTTTCCTCTTGTTCTATCCTTTGTTATTTGGGAGAAGAGACTGAACCCCACCTGGCTCCAACCTTCTCTCAAGGAGTTGTAGAGTGAGAAGGTCTTCCCTCAGCCTCCTTTTCTCCAAGCTGAAGAACCCCAAGTTCACTCAACTGCCTCTCACCAGCTTTGCTGCCCTTCTCTGGACCTGTTCCAGCACCAAAATGTCCTTCTTGTAATGAGGGGCCCAACAGTGACTCCAGCATTCAAGCTATGGCCTCACCAGTGCCAAGTAGAGGGAAATGATCTCTGCCCTGGTCCTGCTGGTCACACTGTCTCTGATCTAGGCCAGGATGCTGGTAGCCTTCTTGGCCACCTAGACATATGCTGGCTCATATTCAGCACTCAGTCAAGTCTTCAAGCTTCTCAGGCCCCCTCACACACACCCTGGAGACATCTGTCTTCCCAGTCCTTAGCAGCAGGACCCAATCTTTGAAATCCACGGCCCAGCCATGTCTGCATACACCAGCAGCAACATCAGGCCCAACAAGCACTGGGCAAAGCAGCAACAGAAACAGCCTTCAAACTCTTTCAGCTCTGCTTCAAATGGCTTGGGATTTCTTCCCCTCCTCTTCCCTTAGCCCCTTCCATAAAAGCTTTGCATGCAGAGCTACGTCTCTTGGGTCCCTCATTCTCTTGAGCAAAGTAAACAGACCTCCCTTGCAGCAACAAATGAACAACAAACAGAAAAGGGGGGGAGGGGGAGGGAGAGAGAGAAAAAAAACCAAATCAAACAGTAATAAAACAACCCAAAACTTTGCTGCCAACTTGGAGATTTCTTTTCTATTTTTTTTTCCTTACCATGTTTGATTTCTCNTTTGCCTTACCATGTTTGATTTCCCACCAAAAAAAAAAAAAAAATTAATATGTGCAAACTATGCCCTAAGGGTGACCCTGCACAAAGCTTTCTGGTGGCTCCAACGTCCTCCATTCCCCCCTCACACCCCCAGAGCAAGCTCCTCTTTCCCCATGCTCATCCCGTGAGTGCAGGGAGCCCTGAGAATCCTGGCACCCGGCTGGTTTGTGCTCTTCCAAGCATGCCAAAACAAGCTGAGTTCCCAAACCCCTTTTAAAATCTGCCCTTTGCCTGGCAATGTGTTTGCCTCCATCCTCTGTTTGTTTTCTTTTGTCTTCAGGTTTGTTAGCCGAAGGGCAAATGTTGTTCCTAGCAGGGTTTTTGGGGTTGGGGTTTGTTGGGGTTGGGGTTTGTGCTTGTTTTTTTTTTTTTGTTTTGTTTTTAGTTGGGTTGGGTTTTTTTTTTCTTCTTTGGTATTTATCTTTCAATCAAGTGTTCTTCCTTGCAAGGATAAACAGGATGTTTAGAGGCTCTGGGTATGATGATCAGGCTTTGACAGCTGTTGTGACACACCACACGCTGGGTTTGCCATGTGTGCAAGCACTGGCACAGCTCTCTCTGCAGCAGGCTCTCCTCCTATGAGGAGTTGGACTAAATGACCTAAGAGGCCTCCACCGGCTTCATGTTTTCAACACAAGCTCACAGGAAATGCATTACATGATCCAGAACAACTCCTTGGCCTCTCCCTCCACTTGCATGGCTACCACATGCCCACCCCACAGCCATTCCTTTTCTAGTTGGCTCATCTGAAGAGCTGAAGATGATCAGAGGGCTGGAGCACCTCTCCTGTAGAGACAGGCTGAAAGAGCTGAGGCTGTTCAGTCTGGAGAAGGCTCTGGAGAGACCTTAGAGCAGCCTTCCAGTACTTGAAGAGGGTTACAGGAGAGCTGGAGAGGGACTTTTACAAAGGCACGGAGTGACAGGACAGGGGTAATGGCTTCAAACTGGAAGAAGTTCAATTTAGATTGGACATTAGGAGGAAATTCTTCCCCATAAGGGTGGTGAGGCACTGGAACAGGTGGTCCAGAGTAGCTGTGGAGGCCCCAAGCCTGTAAGTGTTCAAAGCCAGGTTGGATGGGGTCTTTAGCAGCCTGGTCTAGTAGATGTCTGCACACATGGCATTGGGATTGGAACTAGATGATATTTTAAGACCTCTTCCAACCCAAACCATTCTGATTTTCCTTGCTTAGCTACACTAAACTGCATACTGCCACTGAGAATTTTTTCTTTCCCAGGTACAGGCAGAGAGACAGAAGTCAAAAATACTTCTCAACCACACTGATTCAATACAAGGAGTTTCTCAAGCCTTTGTTTAGGACAGGAAGTTTTCCAAGCCTTGAATCACTGACACTGACTCCTACACCAAGAACTTTGGAAAATGAAACCTAGATAACAGAAATTAAGAGCCAAATCCCAAGCAAGACCCACCTCAGATACCCTGTGAGACATCAAGATGCCCTCTGAAGCACCAGCCATCACAGAAGAAAAATGAGTGGCTCATTCTGCACAGCACAACTTCTCCACAGTTCCAAGCCCTTTTCATTTTCAGCATTTACTAACAGCAAGAAAGGTTGAGAGGCTGAGAGTTAGTCCTGGCTTGGAGTTAAAACCAAAGAGGTTTGCACCAGGCCCTTAGTTACTGGATTCTGAGGCTACACTGTGAGTGACTATGAGGTACCCTCCTGAATTCTAAGGGCAGCAAGGCTCATGAAGGACCTACAGCATGTCCTGTGAGGGGCTGAGAGAGCTGGAGTTGTTCAGCTTGGAGAGAAAAGGAGGCTGAAGGGAGACTTTTTGGCTCTCTACAACTACCTGAAGGGAGGTTGGAGCAAGGAGGGGCCAGCCTCTTCTCCTTCATGACAAGTAACAGAACTACAGGAAATGGTTACACCAGAGGAGGTTCAGGCTAAATGTTAGGAAATATTTCTTCACTGAAAGGGGTCTCAAACATTGGAATGGTCTGCTCAGAGCAGTGGTGAAGTCACCATAGAATCATAGAATGGTAAGGTTGGANGCTACAGAGCCCCAACTCTCTCAGCCTGTTCTCATAGCAGAGCTGCTGCAGCCCTCTGATCATCTTCGTGGCCTCCTCTGGACTGGCTCCAACAGTTCCATGTCCTTCCTGTGCTGGGGGCTCCAGAACTGCACACAGGACTGCAGTTGGGGTCTGAGGAGAGCAGAATAAAGGAAGAGAATCACCTCCCTTGCCCTGCTGCCCACACTGCTCTTGCTGCAGCCCAGGACTCAGTTGGCTGTCTGGGCTGCATGCACACACTGCAGGCTCCTTGGAGGTGTTTAACTGGCCTGTGGACCTGGTGCTTAGGGGCATGGTTTAGCATTGACCCTGCAGCGCTGGCTGGGTCAAAGGTGGGACTGGGTGATCTTGAAGGTCTCTTCCAGCCAAAGCTACTCTGTGATTCTGCAAGCTGGGTGTGTGCACCACGGCAGCACACACTTTGATAAGCCCTGCTGTACACAAAGAGCCAAATTCTGTCTAAACAACCACAAATCAGGAGGGGGGGGGGAAGAAATGGGCTCAGCCAGGATGTCATCTTAGCCAGCCTAAAACCTTTTGCATTTAAAGGCAATAATATTTATAAGAATCACCTCTCTCCAAATACACAATTCCTAAACAGCAAGGCTGACTTTTCCCCATTACACCCACCCTAAGAAATTCACAGGGCAGATGACAACGTGTTGCTGACTTCCCTGCACTTCGGGCCCAGCTTCCTCCTCAAGGAAACTTTGTCCTGCCATGCTTGTCAAGCTCAAGCCTTGAAATCTATTCCAGGTAAAGTTCAACCACAAGCTTCTGGCCTAGGCACAGAAACTAATGGCACGAAATTTTACAGTCTGTGTTCATCAGGAGGTCAAAAAAAGGATTATCACAATGTTCCTTTTTAGCTGGGGTACCTTGGCATGGAAGCCACCCTGGAAAGGCATTTTCAGACAACTGTTTTAAATTGGACTCTGAGCAGCCCTTCAGGAGAAAGCAGCATTGTCAAGATAAGGGTTTTACAGCTTCCAGTCCTCCCAGCAAAAATAGAGCTTGCTTTGTGCACCTCACCCCCGTTCCAGGAGCTCCCCAGACCTCCCCTCTCCAGCCCTCACCGCTCTCTGCAGCTCTGCAGCTGTTCCGCAAACACTGCGGAGCTGAAGAAGCCAGGCTCTGTCCCACACCCCTGAACATTCAAACGACCAAAAGAGGCTTCCTGAAGGGAAAAAAAGAAAAAAAAAAAGGCCACCCCAACGTCAATGTAATTGGGAGAACCTGAAAGGAGTGGGAATTCCCAGGTGGTGAAGGCATTTTCCACAGTCAAGGAAGCAAAATTTTCCTACTCCTGCCATTTCAGTCATTCAGAAGTGCTAACGACTGGAACAAACTGTTCAATGGAAAAGACAAGGGGTGAGGAGGACAAGTTACTGCTGGGGAGATTCCCATTGGAGTCCAGAAGAAAATGTTTCCCCATGAGAACAGCTGGGCATTGGAATCATCTCCCAAGGGAAGCAGTGGAGTCTCCTACACTGGACAGTTTGAAGACTCAGCTTGACAGGGTGCTGGGCCAGCTCACTCCAGCTACACTGTGACCTAGAAAGGTTGGAGCAGATGATCTTTGGGGGCCCTTCCAACCTGGCAGTCTGTGATTCTGTAACACCTCTGTCACCAGATGCATAATTTGGGGGTCTTAGTATGGAAGCAGGTATCAGAAACGCTGGATTCTCTCTTCTCAAGCTACCCTCCTTGTGACTTGCCTTTCTTTTGCTCAGACCCCTGAGTAAATCATCTACCCTCCCTGTGACTTGCTTTCCCCTTTGCTCAGAGCAGGACTATTGGCTAAGTGGAAGAGCATGTGCCTTTTCTGCAATGCACCATAAGGTTTTGGTTACTTCTTAACTATAATTTCTTTTATTTAACCTCTTCTCCTAACCACCAGCAGCCTGAAGAAGATGGGATGATGCACAGGATCATAAAACAGCTCACTGCTGTGCAGGCCACACTTAATCTCTGACAGAGTGTGGCTAGCACACAGAAGATCATAGAATTGTTTAGGCTGGAAAAGACCTCCAAGATCATCAACTCAAATCATTAACCCAACAATACCAAGTCCACCACTGAACCATGTCCCTCTCAGCACCACATCTACACAGCTTTGAAATCTCTCCAGGGATGGGGATTCCAACACTGCCCCAGGCAGCACGTTCCAGGGTTTGGCAACCCTTTTAGGGAAGAAATTGTTCGTCGCATCCAAACTAAACCTCCCAGGCACAACTTGAGGGTGTTTCCTTTTGTCCTGTCACTTGCTGCTTGGAGGAAGACCCCACTTGGCTCCAGCCTCCTTTCGGGGAGCTGTAGAAAGCAAGAAAGTTTCCTCTCAGCCTCCTTTTCTCCCAGCTAAACAAGCCCAGGCCCCTCAGCTGCTCCTAACCAGCTCTATTCTCTAGACCCTTCAACAGCTTTCTGTCCTTTTCTGTATCCACTCCAGCACCCGAATGTACTTCATGTAGTGAGGGGCCCAAAAGTCTTGGTGTGTCCTCATAACTGTGGAGTACAGTGGGAGAATGTACCATGACTTTGTGTCTGACCACTCACCAGCTCAGCTACATCTTTGCCTTCCCACTTCAGAGGAGCTGTGAAGGACATTTGCATCCTCTGAGGTCACCTAACGAGGCTCAGGTGACAAATGGTTACAAGACACAGTAGCTGTGTCCAATGCAGACAACCCACACATTCTGTGACCCACTTCAACCAACAAGGAACCTGCGCCTAGCACCCGGCTGAGCACAACCTACAACACAAACCTCATTTCCAAGCTTCCAGAGTCGCTTTGCTGCCTCTGCAATTCACCCTGTTTTGTTTGAAAAACGCACAAACACAAGCAAACAAAACAAAGAGCAGCAAATCTCTGTTCCCTCTGGAGTGTCCTGGTACTGCAGGGACGAGGCTCAGCGTGGCTTGGATGCCTTTCTCCACACCAGCGTGGCCGACGCAATCGGTTGCGCATCCGCGGCCTGTTCCAGCATGTTGCTGTCTTTGGGGGGGGAGGGTCACACACGTTGAGAGGGGAAGGGAAACTGCGTTCAGCCTCTCCTGTGGACGTCAGAGAAGCCAGCAGCTGCACAGCTCTGCACGCCAAGTGCAGGACCTGGCTTCTCCTGCATCGCATTGAGCATCAGCCTCTCCGACCCAGTCACCGCCTCGCTCCTCGGAGGAGGCAGCTCACACGCGCGTGCAAACCCCTGGCACTCAGGTATGGCTGCTGACACAGCCAAGGACAGCTCGACACCTCTGAGAGCAAGGCTACATGTGACCTCAGCAGATCCACTCAGCCTCTGCCACACCCAAGCAGACAGCAGGATGTGCTGAAACTAGCACAATGTAGCGAACGAACTGACCTAGCTCTGAGTCTTTGTCCTAGTTCAGAGAACCGTAGCATCACTGAATGGTTTTGGTTGGAAAAGATCTTTGAGATCAAGTTTGAGATCATCTCACTCTGTCCAGTCTACGGCTCAGCCATGGCTCCCAGCACATCTCTGCCTCTTTTAAACACCTCCAGGGATGAAGATTCAACCACCTCTCTGTTCAGGAAAGAAGTGTCTGCTAATATCCAGCCTAAACAACCTAAACCCCCATCTGAAATACCTTGAGGCCACTTCTTCTTGTCTTACTGCTTGCTACTTGGGAGAAGAAACCAACCCCCACCTGGCTCCAGCCTCCCTTCACTTGTAGAGAGACACCTCTGACAGCAGGGCTAGAAATGGCTTCACCAGATCCACTAAGCCTTTGCAACACCCAAAGCAAACAGCAGGTGGTGGTGAAAAGAGCACGGCTCAGTGAACAAACTCACCTAACTCTGAGTCTCTGTCCTAGTTTCACCACTCAGTTGCTGTACTTTGGTAGAGTAGTGGCTATGAAAGAGTTAGATAATGGTTGGACTTCCCTTGAGCAATCTGTTTTAGGAGGAGGTGTCCCTGCCCATGGCAAGAGGTTGGAACTAGATGATCTTGAAGATCTCCTCCAATCCAAACTATTCTATCAATCCATGAGTTGATGATTTTGAAGATCTTTTCCAACCACAGCGATTCTGTGAGGATACAATTTCTGCCTTCACATTCAAGCATCACCTCCTTTACCTTCTAGCTTACCTGGGTACTTTGAGGAGTGGGATTTGGGAAGCACCAGAACACGTGAAGCACAGGCACTGCCTTGGAAACACTGGCCAAGAAGGAGCTGGGAAAGATTCAAGATCTTTTTAATCCCACTCCCACGATAACCAGGAGCTTTCAAACAGGATAATGGTGGGTCAGGGGCATTCGTACAAAGTCAGGTTGGAAAGGACCCCAAGGGTGACCTGGCCCAACCTTTCTAAACTTAGAATTTTCTATTTTTAATCTTAATTTTACAGGAGGCCTATTTTAGGGGTAGCTGGTTGGTAGCACTGCTCTCTTAAGCAACTTGTGCATCTGCCAGAGCTTGGTTGCAGCAGCTTCACACAGATACAGGCATAGTCCTCACTCTACTTCTTCCTTTTTGTGCCTCTCCAGATAGAAACCTGTCTTGAACATGAGCTAGAAATTAATCACCCATGGAAAGATCACAGAGCACCAAAGCATGGTTAGACCTACCCTGGGGCCTTTGATACTCACTCAACCTAGAGCATATCTGAGACTGCAAATAAACTCCTCTCAGCTTGGGTCCTCAATGCCAGTAAAGAAGGTGGGGACTCCAACCTCTCCTGAGGATGCAACAGGGAAAGCACAGAGGCTGGTTGTTAATGTATCTCTTGCTGTTACACCTAACACTTGGAATATGGCCTCATATATCCAGAACTATCCCAGACCTGACTGCTTCCTCAGGGCTGATCAACCAGTTAGAAAGATGCACGGCAGCACTAGAAGAATTCTTCTCATTTTATCTTCACTGTGGTGAAGAACATGGACTTGCCTGTATTACCTATATTGTCCAGAACTTGGACCAGATGACCTTTGCAGTTCCCTTCCAAACTAGACCATTCTGTGATTCTAAGGCAAATCTTACCTTAGGCTGTATTAAGAGGAGTGTGGCCAGCAGGGCAGGAGAGGGGATTCTGCCCTTTTACTCTGCTCTTGAGACCTCACCTTAAATACTGTGTCCAGTTCTGATGTCCCCACCATAAAGAGGACACAGAGCTGTTGGAGCGAGTCCAGGGGAGGACCACAAAGATCATCCAAGGGCTGGAGCACCTCTGCTATGAGGATAGGTTGAGGGAGCTGGGGGTGTTCAGCTTGAAGAAGATGCCAGAAGGACCTTAGAGATGCCTTCCAATAGCTGAAAGGATCCTATAGGGAAGCTGCACAGAGACTTTTCATGAGGGTGTTCAATGACAGGACAAGGGGGAATGGTTTGAAGCTGAGGGAGAGTAGGGTTAGACTGGATCATAGGAAAAAGTTCTTCGGCATGAGTGTGTTGAGACTCTGGAACAGGTTGGCCAGAAAGGCTGCAGATGCCTCCACCCTGGGTCAGGTCAGATGAGGCCTTGAGCAGCCAAGTTGAGAGGTGTCCCTGTCCATGGCAGGGAGGTTGGAGTAGATGATCAAAGGTTCTTTCCAACCTAAGACATTCTATGACTCTGTATTGGGGCTGACCCCAAAGGAAGAGTGAAGAGAAACCTCATCTAGTTGATGTCCCTGCCCACTCTGGGGGCTTGGACTAGATGACCTTTAAAGGTCCCTTCCAACCCAAAGCATTCTGTGATTCTATAGAAAAAGAACAAACTCCATGATATTAAATGATAGGAGCAGAGCCCCAGCCCCAACACAGATGGGCTCCATAGTGAGCCTGATAAACAGTCCTTCTAAAAACCACTTGTTAAAAAGTGGAAGAAGGGATGTGCAGCAAAGGACCCTTGCATCTAGACAAATTCAGCCATCCCACTTTAAAACTGCAGGCCACCTCCTGATTTAACCTGGAGTTACCAGATGTCACTACAAAACCCTGCAAGTGCTGGCTTTGCAGTCATGCCAAACACATGAACGCCTTTCAGTCAAGTCAGTATTTTTCCACATCTACTATTGTAACTCTGCTGGCAGGCTGCAAGTAGCAAATCCTCCCTTATCTTCCTCCTCTCTGTGAACATCTCTCTGTCTATGCACAAGCTAACGCAGGATCCCCCTTGGAAACTGGACAAAGAGGGGGAGGTGGGACAGTCACTGGGTTCGTAAGCCACAAACCACCAAAGGAATTGGGACTGTCCTGCAGAAGGGAAGTAGCAGGGGGAAAGAGGTGACTAATGAACAGGAGGGGGTGCGTAAAATCTTCCTTGGATTGCCTCTCTGGGGAACAGCTGTTTCCCTTGTAAACATCTTGCTAGCTGTCCAAACAAGAAGTTCAGACACAGAACAATAAAGGAGAGCACCCGGGCAGAAGCATTCAAGGCAGGGGCTCATTCACTACCCTGCCAAGTGGCAGCATTCAAAAGCCAGGGAGACATCAGCCACACGTTTAACCCTGCCTGTGCTGGCGCTGTAGCAAACAGCCTGCAGAAACATCTTTCTTTATCTGAGGTGAAGTACTTCCCGGCCCTCTTTTTCCCCTGGCAGTTTCTAACACAATAGCAGAACACAAAGAGGAAATATATCCTCATCAGAGCAAGAGGAAACAGCCACAGAGCCAAGAAATGAAAAGCCTGAACATGGCACTGAAGGCCTGCAAAAGATCTACCACTGCCCTGGCATCACCAACTTCTAAGTAGAGGGAGTAGCAGCAGAAAAAGTAAAGAGTTTATTTATCAGTCTTGAGCACAAACCAGCCTACACTGGCAAAAACATTTCTGGGCCAGCACAACTGTGTTCACACAGGGCCCTTGCCAGCACTGCAAGGTAGCTGTGGAGAGGGGCAGGAATAGCAGCACAGCTGTGCCAGTGAACATTCCTAGGGCAGGCTGGCTGCAGAAGCAACTACCTGCACTGCATGACAGCAAGTAGGGACTGTGAATGATCTCTGTCTGGAGCTCAAATACACAAGAGGTCCCATCGCAAGCCTGTAAACCCTGTTTCTGAGTGCCACACAAGTGTTAAAGGACTGCAAGCAGATCATGCTTCCTTCCAGGAAAGGAAAGGTCACTTTGCAATGGACTAATAGGACACAATACCTGACAATAAGGAAATCCTATGTCCTGAGCCTACAGTACAGTTATCTTCACCTTATTGTCCACCTCCAACCATTATCTACACCTTCATGTCCATCTCTGACTCACTGATCTCAACCTTCAAACATTCTATTCAATCCCAGCTACACTTAACCCTGGGTAATTGCCTTCTGCTTCTACTCATAACCCACAGAAGCAAGAAGAAGGTAGGCACAGGACACTATCCCAGTCAGAAACAAGAAGCAATTCCACATTTCAGGTAGCTAACAAGCTCACAGGAAAGATCTGTTGCAGCCTGATTTATTTTATCTTTTTTTGTTTGTTTGGTTGGTTTGGGTTTTTTTTGGTTTTTATTTCTTTAGGGCCAGTCTGTTGTAGTTGTGGCACAAAGAGGCAGGAAAAAAAAAATAGGCCAGGCAAGGGTTGCTGAAGAATAAACATTCATTACAAGAAGGGGAGAGTGCAAGTTCTGCTGATCATAATCCCTCTGAGCCTAAAGAAAGGCAGCTGGCTCATGGCATCAAAGTCAAAACCAATCGGGGACTCCACCTCGTCTGGGGTCGCCCTTCTCCCTCTGCTTCTGTGTCTCCATGTATTTATCCTTGTAGTCCTCAAAAGCACGAGTTTCTTCATCTTGCTCTTTCTCTGGAAATAGGTTGGGGAACTGAAAGGTTTGTCCTTGGCCCTAAAGAGAAAACAAATGGTCAGAGAGACATTCCAGCCTTTCTGTAGTAGCTATGATGCACAGACCCAGGAGGAAAGACCACCCTGAAGTTTCAGCTAGTGCAAAAGGGTACCTCTTAACCTCCCAAGACCTCTTTCCACCCCTCTCCCCACGACAGAGATATCCCTCCCCCTCCAAAAATCTAACTTTCAGCTTCCCCTCTTTGTGTGTTAATTAAGACACTGACATCTTTTTATTCTGTTAATGGATGAATGGTCAGGAGATGGATGGACATTTCTTCAAAGACTCCAAAGCAGCTCAGAGATGTTGGATGAGGCACAGAGTAAAAGAAAGATGAGCAAAAGAAGTGATTTTATTAAAGTAGCACCACTGGGGAAATAGATGGAGCAGGCATTCATGCTGTTAACACTGGGGCCATGAGCAGTGGTTAAAGTTGTTTAGATTTCAGTGAAGGATAAGAGGCAACAGTGCTAACAGCTGTTCCTGGAGGGTGTAATGTGGGAATACAGCACAACAGCTATCAGAGGCCTCTTATCAGCAAGAAGGAAGACTATAGCATAAAACAATTACAGTGGGAACAATCTAATACATCACTAATGAGATTAAAGTGATTACATCTGCATCAGTCACTCTAACAGACAACTCAATGCAGAGCAACATGGGCAGCACAGCTACATCTCCCACTTGGAAAATAAACATTTGCTTGGTCTCTGGTTTTTATCTAGCAGCAGGAAACCATTATTCTGGGGAAACCTTCTATCCTATCACATCACCTACTTGCTTTTTAGTGGTTTGCATGGAGCACAGCTTCATTACACTCCACAGTATCAACTCTTCCATTCTGTGTGGGACTCTGCATAATAAAACTCACAACTGATAGCTCCTAACTCTGAAAAGTACTCTCCAAAATACTTACAAACGTTACCATATGTTAACTTCTTTGGCAGATCATTGCATGCAGACATCACAACAAAAGCATCCTCCCACAGTAAAAACAATCTCCCACAGCATCCTCCCAGAGAAACTGGCTGCTCGTGGCTTGCTTGGCTGGACACTTTGCTGAATAAAAAGTAGCTGGATGGTTGGGCCTGAAGAGTGGTGGGGAACTGAGTTAAATCCAGTTGGCAGCCAGCCACAAGTGGCGTTTTGGGTCCCTCACTACAAGGACATTGAGGTGCTGGAGAGGCTGGTGAAGGGTCTGGACAACAGGGCTGGCAAGGAGCAGCTGAGGGAACGGTAGTTGTTCAGCCTGGAGAAAAAGAAGGCTGAAAGGGAGACCTCATTACTCTCTACAACTCCCTGAAAGGAGGTTGGAGTGAGCTGGGTGTTGGTCCCTTCTTCCAAGTAAAAAGCAATAGGACAAAAGGAAACAGCCTTGAGTTGTGTTAGGGGAGGTTTAGACTGGATATGAGGAACAATTTCTTCCTCAACATGATTGTCAAGGCCTGGAACAGGCCACCCAGTGCAGTAGTGTAGTCCTCATCCCTGGAGGGGTTTTTCAAAGCTGTGTAGATGTAGCGCTGAGAGCCAGAATTTAGTGGTGGGCTTGGTAGTGTTGGGTTAATGGTTGGACTCAATGATCTTAAAGGTCATTTCCAGCCTAAACAATTCTATGACTCTACGACTTAATTGCTTCAGATGAAAACAATGAGTTGATTTTGTTCAGATCAGCCATCCCTTACATTTGTACCACCACAAACACAATCGAACAAGAGGTTGTGACGGTTTGGGAGTTCCCTGCCCCCCCACACTTTAAAATGACCCAGACTAATACTCAGCCGGCTGGAAGTTAAGAGATGAAGCTCTGTTTACAGCTTAGCACAATATACAAGTAGATATATACAGTATATACAGGAATATTTACAGAAATATACAAGTTTAAGGTAATACAGACACACAACACCCCTCCCAGAAATCAGAGACCCCAGGAGGGGCTCCCAACCACCCTTCCACCTTCTCCCCACTCCCACACCTTACCCCAAGGTTTGGCTTACGCGCAAGGAGGATCGGCTGGGGAGGATTAGAAGAAAAGTGGTTAGTGAAGTTATTCAACAGAGAGGAGTAGCCAGAGCTGCTAGAGAGCCCAGGAAGCTGCTTGCCCCAAGACCCAAGGAGCCAGCAAGTCCCTCGTGACCCAGACTGCCAGCTCGAGAGACTCTTATCTTTTTGTTTTGTTTTTCTTATACCTAAACATCACAGCAAGCCTATGAGTGAAGTAGACATCACCGCTGTTTTCCTTCACAGCCTACAGTATAATTTTCTCTATTAAAAATATTCCAATTAGCTCAAACCAGCACAGAGGCCCAGCTACAAAACAGTTCCTCAAAGAGATCCAAAGAGCCTTCCACAACACAGCTACCCATACAGCATTTGGGGATGAGAAATGTGACATAAATCCTAAAAAGCCATCATCTTGCCCCTGACCCAGCTGAATGTGTGCAATGTTTCATTCAGTCATATACACTCCACCTGGTAATTTACAGGTGTGAAGGAATTTCAACCTCAAGGATATACTCTGGTAAGAAGAAAAAACAAGACTTAGCCACTTGAGCTTATCCAGACTAGAATCTAGGAAATATCAACTCATATCCAGCACTGCTCTGGTTGTTTTTGTAGCACATACTTCTTGGGGGTTTCCTAAAAGCCTGACCATACTACAAAAACAACAAGAGAGCTGCTGTGTACATTGCTTTCGCCTTGATTCTAGCCTAGATAAGATCAACTGGAACAAATCAAGATTTTCCTTTCCAGTGTGTGTACTCTGGGATTTCCACTCTTTTGTGCCTTTAAGTTACCAACAGACATGCTTATAGCAGCTGTCCTGTGACAATCAGAGCACAGTTCAGTTCTGAGGCACAAAAAGTGGCTCTATTGATGTCCCTGAGCAATCCCAAAGCTGTAGCTTCATTCTGGGCTCCCCAGTTTTAAGAGAGACAAGGAACTATGGAAAAGAGTCCAGCAGAGGCTACAAAGCTGCTGAGGGGCCTGGAGCATCTCTGTGAAGAGGAAAGGCTGAGAACCCTGGGGCTCTTGAGCCTAGAGAAGAGCAGCCCCAGAGGGGATCTGAGCAATGCTCGGCAAGAGGTAAAGGGTGGGGTGCAAGAGGATGGGGCCAGACTCTTGTCAGTGGTGCCCAAAGACAGGACAAGGGGCAATGGGCACAAACCAGAAGCCAGGAGGTTCTATCTGAAGATGTAGAGAAAATCCTTTGTTGTGAGGATGCTGGAGCCCTGCAGCAGGCTGCCAAGAGACATTCTGGAGTCTCCTCCTCTGAAAGGATTCCAAACCTCCCTGGGCATTGTGATCATGGGCAAGCTGCTGTGGGTGCCCTGCTTTAGCAGTGGGGTTGGACTGAATGATCTCCAGAGGTCCCTTCCAACCTTCACCATGCTGGGATTCTGTGAAATTCTTCCCGTATTAGCATCAGCAGCAAGCACCCTCGAGGCCAAGCACTGCCTAAGATTTTAGCACATGAAAGCACTTGGCAAAGAATTTATTTTACATTACAAAAAACCCTCACTGTTTTAACTGCACCGGGGGCAGGTCACTCAGCCCCGTGGTACTTACAGTACAGAGGAAGGACTCATCTGCCCTGGAGAGGAAGCCATTTTAGTGGAAGAAGTCAGAAACCAAGGCAGGCTAACATGGTAGGCACATCACCTACACTGAAAACTTGAGAACTATTTCTGCTGCTTACAGTGTAGTAATGGACTGCTCTTGTTATGCAGCACTTCCATTCTGGTCTGCTTCCAGGAGCAGTGTGCACCTCCCTTATTGGAGAATGAAGGAAAGCTGTCCCTAAAGCACACTACCAACATCCCTGGTAATTCACTAAGCATTGCAAAACAGTTCTTACTGACAAAAGAGGGGAGAGAATAACCCCCCCAAAAAAGATAGGTGCAGAGGCTGCAGCGAAACCAGACAAACCTCTCAGCTGTTTATCAAAGTGCTCCCAGCTCCCATCTCAAGGCTGGTGAAAGTCAAATATTGAGCTGAAAATGTCAATCTGCATCTGGAGCCTTTTCATAAATCCAAATCAGCACAGACAAGTCGGCTCTCTCCAGCTCTTGTTTTGTGAAGAAATTGTGCTGTTGGCTGGCGGCCAGACACGATTGGCAAGAGCCAAGACATTACACCCTGAGAACTGAAGGTTGATAAATCTGAAGTAACAATACTATGCAGTAATACCACACGCTGTAAGGCTCTGGAGTGATGAAAGCTGTATGAAAAATAGCTGTTGTGCATGCTCAGTAGCTGGTTTTCAGAAGGAGCCTGCATCTTGGGTATTTCAAAACTTCAGAAATACCAAAGGCATCGACTTACATAAAGGACTCTGAGGTTGTCCAGGCCTATTTACGTTCAGAGCATCTTCCAGCCGATGCCAGAGGCTACTGAGGTTCAAGCTCAGATGCCACCTTCTCAGAAAAGAGGCTACCAAAGGAATGTAGGCATTTGCACTCCTTAAGGCAGCTGCTTTTCCTTCAGCTTCTTTGTGGAAGTTCTCCCTGTTATACAGCACCCACGGTTTGATTTCACCCTTGGAATGACAGCCTAACAAACAAAGCAAACAACTAAATTTCTACCAAGTTTCATCAGGCTTTTGTCTGGTTTTCAAACTGTTAAGGATATAAAATGTTGTCCTATTCAACCAAAAAGCTAAACTTTGCCTTATTCACTTGCCTTTGTTCACTGGATAAGCTTTTGCAAGCCATTTAACAGTCATCCTTTAAATTACACAACTAGTAACACTCAGATAAGCTGAAATAAGTTCTAAAAAGGTTAGAGTTTGGTGGTCCTTTACTGTAAAGCAGAGAAAAAGGTAGAGAGAAAAATAACATCTTCCTACCTGGCATAGATATGCTAAAGAAAATCCTGTAAGACAAAACATTGGCAAAAAAAAACAAACCCCAACAAACACTTTGCTCTCTACAGCTCCCTGAAAAGAGACTGGAGCCAGGTGGCTGTTGGTCTCCCAAAGAACAAAACACAGAATGAGAGGAAATGGCCTCAGGTTGCACCAGGAGAGGTTTAGGTTGGATATAAGGAAGAATTTCTTCCCTGAAAGGGTTATCAAGGAGTGTAACTAGGCGCTCAGTGAAGCAGTGGAGTCCCCATCCCTGGAGAGATCTAAAAGCCATGTAGATGTTGTTCTGAAACATGGTTTAGTGGTGACTTGGCAGTGTTGGGTTCATGGTAGGACTTGATGATCTTAAAGGTCTCTTCTAGCCTAAATTTTCTGTGATTCTGCACCCCTGGAGGTGCTCAAGAAAAGTGTGGGCATGGCACTTTGGAACACGGTTTAACGGTTGTGGTGGTGTGGGGTTGAAGGTTGGACTCTATGACCTTAGAGTTCTTTTTCAACTGCAACAATTCCATGATTCTGTAACTTAGTCTCATCTTGGAAGCTCCTCTGCCAGCTAAAGAACTTTTCCAGCAGTGTGAAATGCTAACAGTGACAGGCTGGCACTTGTCAGGATAAGCTCTAGAGAGTAGGTAGTGAAATATCAAACAAAGGCACCGGGATGACTTTAGTCATTGCTATTCTCAATTTTAAGTTTCTCCCTTTTTCCTACAAGCTCTAAGGTGATGTTCAGGTGAGATATGTGTGGTCAAGTGTTTAGACAGCAGAAATGAGAGTCATTAAGCCTAAGCTCCTGCACAACTCTAATCCTTGCTTCAGCACTGCTCAAATGTAGAACTGATTTACACAAACAACCTTGTGATGACTGATGTGTTTAATTACAGAACCATTAAAGTTGGAAGAGACCTTTAAAATCATCAAGTTCAGCCAATAACCCAGCACTACCATGTCCCTCAGCACCACATCTATGAGACTTCTCTATCCCTGGATGAATTGATATGCTACCACCACACTGGAGAGCCTGTTACAGGCCTTTTGGGGAAGAAACTGTTGCTCATGCCCAACCTAAGCCTCCCCTGGCACAACCTGAAGCTGTTTCCTTTCGTCTTGTACTTGCTGCTTGGATAAAGAGACCAACTCCAACCTGACTTCCTTTCAGGGAGTTGTAGAGAGCAGGAAGGTCTCCCCTTAGCCTCCTTTTCTCCATGCTGAACAACCCCAGTTCTCTCAGCTGTTCCTCACAACTACTGTTCTCCAGACCCTTCTCCAGCTTTGCTGCCTTTCTCTGGACCTACTCCAGCACCTCACTGTCCTTCTTGTAGGGAGGGGCCTAAAAGCGAACCCAGTATTCCAGGTGTGGCCTCACCACTGCAGTACAAGGGGACACTCACTTCTATAGCCCTTCAAAATAAAAAGTGACCTAAGCATCAAACATTTTCCCCTTAGATTTCAAGCCTCTGAAATCACACCTTGTTCTCAGTCTGTAGAAGGAGTTAGCACAAGGAGTGGTACAAATTGCCTCCTTTCATTTTAATGAGAGGTTAAGTGACTGTAATTAGGTCTATGAAGTCAAGTGTTACTCTTCCCACAGCTGAGCCTCACGGCAGAAAATTGCTGGAAGGATTATCCAGCACAAACTCACTTGTACTTCTCTGACCTTTCTGTCCCTTGAAAAGTTTAGGAATGGAAGGTCAGCCCAGATATGATTGTGTAGGAATGACGCAGCAAACACAGATCCTGTAAACAACTGTGAGGTCTTCTGATTATTTAGGTAATTGAAGCACTTACTACTGTCCTTCAGAATTAGGAAAAAAGTGATGTTTATAGTATCGTTAACCGAAAAAAATGTTGGACTCCCAACAGCATGGGATTTGGTCCAGCAGTAGCAAAGGCAGCTCAGTTTAATAAGCCAGTGCATTTGAACACTTCTCCTCCTGTTGCAGTGGTAACATCTGATGGCAAAACAGCACAGAAAGCAGCCTCAGACATCCACAGGAAAAGTGCTGTCAGATCTGATGTGCAAATGGGTTAACGGCTACGGACCCACCAGACACTCTCGACGGGGACGGAGGAGAAAGCATCTGCAAAAACGTTCCCACCAGTGCCATCACTCAGGCAGCTAAATAGGTGTTAGTCCTAATGCTGACAAGGTCAGACTCCTTTTTTACGGCCATCTCCACTCCATTTCTCAAAACAGGTTTAATTAAAAATAGGTCTGGATTCCAGAGGCTTGCCTACAGTTGTGCTCCCACGGGTGCTAACACCTGTTGAGCTGTACCAGTGAGAGCACTGCAGGAGGAGGAGAAGGAGAAGGAGGAGGAGGAGGGGATGTTGTTGTTGCTTTTTCATTTCCCTGGTGTTGATGCAACTGTGAATTTTCCCATTGGCTTTATTCTCATTTCAACTAACATTAGGATAATTATAACTATAGTAGAGTAAGGAAAAAGGTTGCTTTGTGACACTCATTTAATTTACTCTGCAAAGATATATGGCTTTGGGTTTAATTTAAAAACATAAAACAGTGCAAAAAAAAGTAGCATTTGATCCCCAGTCTCTAACTCAAACCTTGCTCACCACATTCCAAAAAGAGGGGGGGGAAGCAAGCAGGCTGTGGAATGGTAAGATATTGTTGATCCACAGCCTTCTATGATTTGAGGTATTTTTTTAGTGTGAAAATATTATGCTTGGACAGATCATGTATTTGTCCAGTTAGAGCCTGAGAATAAAGTAAACAGCTCTGAATCTCCAAGAAATAGTATTTGGAAAAGAAAGGACAACAACTCTTACATGTGGAACAGCTGGGGCACTAATCTGACACCTCAGGCTATGTTGACTATGACTTCATGCACCTTCCACCTTGGAGACACTCAGAGTGAAGTTAATGGATCCGTGTGTTGTGCCGGGACACATAAGGTGATGTTTTATGAAGCAGGGAAGCCTAACTGGTCATGAGAATACACTCCACTTCATTCAGGTAAAGCACACCACTACCCTACCAAGTCACGCTGGAAAGAGCAACACTTCCACCTAGTGGGGAATGGAAAGATGGAGCCAGGAGCTTCCAAAAACACATCCTGAAGTTTTCCAGTCATGAGCAGTTTTAACTTGAAACTGGATTAATGAGAGACAACACAGCTGGTAAAAACGGTGGGAAAGCCCAGCTTCTCTGACTCACGGCAGATGCAAACTAATTCTCCTGAAAATAAGGATTTTACAGCGGTTACCAAAGAGTTTCCTAAATTAGGCAGCTATTAACAATGGCCTGCATGGGGCCCGTTACGGCCTGAATCACACCATGAATGAGAAGGAAGGCAAAGCCCTTCAGCTTCAGAAACGACACTGGGTTTCTGGCCTCACCCACTGTTTAAAAGCTGGTGTGAACACACAACTGGGAGCTCATTGTCTGAGACATCAGAGCTAGTGATGAAAAGCAAAGAACAAAAGGGAGAAGAGAAGCGGGGCAAAAAAGAAAAAAGAATGGACAGACAAATCTAAATGTTAAAGGAATTAACAGACTCTTAACAGTAAGAGAAAAAGATCAGGAATGAGGTGAGGGGAAAATGCATAGCTCAAGTGTCACTGAGTTTGGGTAATGGTCAGGATTCCCTCACTTGAGATGAAACACAGCACCCAAAGGTGGTCCCTGATGCTGCTCAAACAGAAAACATGGCGTTCTCTAAAGCCTCTAGGTGGCTTTAGAGCCACCCTAAAGCTAGGGTGATGCAGAAAGGGACATCTGCTGTCTCCAATACCAAGAGCAGTCCTCAGCCACAGTATCCCAAAGCTCTGTGCACTGCCCAGCTGGAGGAATGACTGCTGTGTGACTGCCTCCAGGACCAAGCTAGTCTGGGTAATCCTTCACTCCATCATTACTGATGGTAGGTTCAGAGGTTTGATGTGACAGAAATGCCTAAAATGAGTGGTCTGCTCCACAGAGCAGTAGCTTTTTGCTTCCTGCTCCTTACTCCCAAGTATCTATGGGTTACAGACCACCTTCTCCTCAACTCAGCAGACAAAAGACACAAGGCTGCATTAAACACAGCAAAATAAAACAAAAAAACTGAGCACAGCTTCATAAAGCTTCCATCCTGTGAAAAGACTTTCTAAACGCCGAGAAGTCACTAGCAAGAGATTGTGTCGATGCAAGAGCGTCTGCGGTTAGGTATTAAGGAATCAGAATTGTCAGGGCTGGAAGGGACCTCAAGGATCACCCAGTTCCAATCCCCCTGCCATGGGCAGGGACACCTCACATTAGATCAGGTTGCCCAGAGCCACGTCCAGCCTGGCCTGAAAAAACTTCCAGGGATGAGGCTTTCAGCAGCAGCCTGGGCAACCTGTTCCAGTGCCTCACCATTCTCATGCTGAAGAACTTCTTCCTACTTCTAATCCAAATCTACCCTCCTCTAGCCTGGATCCATTCCCCCTGGTCCTATCAGTAGGAAGGAAGCACACTTGGGGAAAGCAGTCTGTAAGAAACACCATCGCCCCTGACATTCAGTCCCTCAGTTGGGTTCTTAAGGCATCTCTGACAGACAAACACCTAACACAGACCTTTCAGGAGGGAGAATTTGCCCACCAAAGCAGAGACTCTTCCTTGGAAAAGGAATGTGGGGTTTAGCCATCACAATGCAAAATCCAGAGGTGAAGCTGTCTTTAACCTCAGGACAGTAAATCAAAAGTTAGCCTTCCCAAAAATCCAGCTCTGTAACTTTCTATCAGCTTTGCTCTTTGTTCTTTTCAAGGTAAGGGCTCTCTAGAAAAACACTCCTCACTTTTCTTTCCACTCCTCTTCCCAGAAGGGGCTTAGAGTAAACCTTCCAAGCATGTTTAAACTCTGAGAAATTAAAAGCCCATCAGACTTCCCATTGTTTGTGCCTCTTCAGTTTGACCTCAAATCCATACGAAGCCTTACGTGGTCTTTAAGATCACAGAGTGTTCCCCCCACACTGAATCCTTGTCCCAGGATGGAGGAATACCAAGGCTGGGCTGCCAACAGCAATTTTGAGCTTATGGTTTTACAACCATAAATAGCATTCCTTTAATGTCATTTTGGTATGTGAAGGGGTTTTCTGTCACTGGTAGCATTTCTTTTTGACAGAGAGACAGGTAAGCCCAGGAGAAGGTTATAATATGCTCCTGTTATGAAAGAAATTCAAAGAACATGAAGCTCCTTTTCCACTGGGCAACCAACATACATTTTGGAATCCAGTCTGGCCACAAAGCATGCCTGTTAGTCATGACTAAAAGCTCTCCAAGGAATATGCCTTAGTCTTCTCTGAAATCCAAAGAGCTTTAATAAGAAGTTCCCTATCCTTACAATGTATTCTTTCACTTACTGGACATTTCATTAATCAACCACACAAGTAGTGAATATTCCAGCACACAGAGTACAGGGTCAGCATGAAACTCAACTGGCACAGCAGCACCAAATGACATCAGACCCTGACTTACAAACCTCAGACAAACACGGGACTTGGAAACAGACCAGCTGTTTGAATCTGATTTTTAGACCAAGTCATTTAAATCACTTCATACATTCTGGAATGCATTAAATGAAAATGTCATTAAAGGACTGGGAGAAATATTCAGCCAATTCTCTGAACTTCTAGCTTGGTGGGTCCCTTCCTCCTTCCCTACCAACATCCACGTTAACTCACCAGCTGTACATAGGCAACTTTGTAATCTGGCTTCTTCACCCTCTGATTCTTGTGGTTCCTCTTGTTGTTTGCACCTGCAGAAATGAACAGAATCCCACCTTGTACTGCCCAGAACTTGCAATTTCCCTGAAGCAAGACCAAACTGAGGGGACTTCACTAGCTCTGATTGGTTTTGTTTACTACCAGCACAGCACCACCACCACTAAAATGCACTGAAATCAGCAGACACCCCTCTCCTCATTTGCAAGCAGGGACATGAGGCACCAGGCTGCTGACAGCCACACGAAGTTTGCAAAAAAGCAAGGAGATAAGTCCCCTGAGTAGGAGGCCAAAAGTGATAAACTGTCTTCCCAAGACCAACAGCAAGGAGGAAATGGCCACTGAACAGTTTCATGCTCATCCAGTTCTGCCTGACAGCTAACAGGCTGGAGGATCTTGTCTATACAGCAGCAAATTACACTTCACACCCCAAAAGGCACCTTGCCTTTCTGCAGCTATGCTGGCCACAGCTGAGTGGGAAGTTCAGTTTATTCCCTACAAGTCAGGCAGGCATTAAAGCTCTCATATTAGGCAATGTAAGACCCTGGCCCCTTTTATCTCTGTATATGTACACTACCACCACTGCCATTAGCAGTGAGGCATAAAACAATCTGCAGGACAAGCATGTTTTGCAGGGTTGTTTGGAACTGCATGTGTTTGGCATTTAAGACTTTATAAAGTCTGGTTTTCATATAAGCAAATTAAAGATGATCTTTCTGTTCTCTTTTTGAAGCTTTTCCTTTCATTCTCCATTTTTCACTACTACAGCTCATTTTCCCTATCCCTTTTGAAAACTGATCCCTACCCTTAACTGCTGCAAACACATTGACCAATTCCTTTGCTAAAGCCACTGCGTGGAAAAACTCAGCCATCAAAGGTGTCCTAGCCAACAAGTCACCCTTCACTTGGTTAATACAAAGGTGACATTAAATACATTTGGCTTATTTCAGTTAGAGATGGGTTCCTCTGCTCCAAATCAGTCCAGTATTTCTTGAATTAAAGAACAGAACTAAAACATGAGGAAAAACTTCTTTGCTGTGAGGGTGCTGGAGGCCTGGAGCAGGCTTCCCAGAGAGGTTGTGGACTCTCTTTGTGTGGAGAGATTTCAAACCCACCTGAATATTGTGATCCTGGGCAGCCTGCTATAGGTGTCTCTGATTTAGCAGGGAGGTTAGACTAGACCTCCAGAGGTCCTTTCCAACCACCACCATGCTGGGATTCTGAGAAATTGTGAATACTTCTTCTCCTAGGTTGATGTTTTGTTTTGTTTTGTTTTTTTTTAATAGGGGTGGCACAGGGAGTAAAGACCATCAATGGGGGCACAGAAGTCTGTAGCAGAAGTGTGATAATGAGAGAAGAAAAGCTGTAAGTCTGTCAAAATGTTTAACTGATATTATCTGCTGGTCTAACAGAATATTTTTTTTTTGCCCTATAAACTTTGCCTTTTGTTAGACTGTAACACCTCCTCAGTGTGCATGCCAGGTCATCCCAGCTCACGTATGTCTTTTTAAAAGGCTCTGGCTTTAGGTTTATTATTAATTTTATTGGAATACATGAAGCAGTTCCTTCTGAAGTGCTGGTCTGCAAGGAGAAAGAGCAACAACTACAGAAGGATGTGGGACAAACTAGGTGACTGTAAAGACAACAAAGTTTTTCAAAGTCAAGATCTTCCCTCTTTAAACTTACATCATAACCTAATCAAAGCATTTCAGTATTAAGTGGTGCTTATTCATTTGAAGGGACAAATAAACAACTAAGCTCACTGATTCCAGATGCTTAGTTGGTGACATCTAAGTCTGTGGAAGTCTAATGGACCTTTGGATAGGAAGTCTGTTCCGGGTGTGCAGGGATGTTGCTTTTATCCCTTTGGCCTGCTCAGCTCCACTTACCATACTGTATCCTGGTCCTCACAGCAGCTACTGGCACATTGTATATTTTTTCAAGGTAATTCTTGATATCCAGTTTTGTCATTCTGGGCAATGCAAGAACGTTTTGGGGAAGGGAGAAAGGAGAAGCATCAATATTTAAATACAGTAAAACAGAGCCTGAGTATTTATAGACTGGTTGATACTCTGGAACAAATCTGTATCCTCCTTTTAACCAAGATAAGTGTACAGAAGAATAAACCCAACAGAGCTCACACACTGCTGCGGCAATTCATTATCCATAAACAGTTAACAATGGCAAATATTTTATCTTTTCCATCAGAGTGGGTTGGTTTTCTCACTGTCAAAGCTGAGACTCCTTTCTAATCATCTAAATCGCAGTTTCTGCTCTTTCCAGGACCTGCCACAGGCTTGCAGGCTTTCATGTCTCCATCCCAACTGAGTGTTGACAAACTCCTGGACAGCACCGTGTTTTCTCTGGCTCATCTTCAAAAGCACTTCCTCCCTCCTCGGCCTATTCCCGGGAAGGCTGAGTCTCACTAACACTCCACAAGAGGAGTCAAGCAAAGCTCCTACTTAAATTAATGCCCTCGCAGCCCTCTCAAAGCTCTCCTTGACGCAGATGCTCCTTTCCCCAGAGCCCAAGGCGCTGACCCTTCACCACTCCACCTCTCGGCTACCACCTGCAGCGCAGGAGGAGGCGACACGAGTCGATAAGTGTGGCGGGGAGCGCGGCCCTGAGGCGGATCTGTGCTCTAGGAGCAGCAGAAGCCCTTTCCGCGGCCGAAAAGGCCCAGAGCCTGGGCCGCTCCCCCATGGGGTGGGGGAAAGAGGAGGGGATGCGCCACGCCGTGCCCCTCCCAGCGCACTCACTCCATGGAGACGCGGAACTGGACGGTGTCCTCGGGCTGCGGCACGCCGGGCCGCACCGCCAGCATGTAGAAGTTGGGCCGGAAGATCCGCAACTGCGGGCCGCCCAGCTGGAACAGCGGGTACCTGCGGGCAAGACGACACCGCTGATTCACCGACCGGCATCCCAGCACCCCTGCCCCGCCGCGCCCTGCCCCGCCGCGGCCCTGCCCGCTCACACGACTCTCCTAGCGCGCGCCGCCATGACCCCGGCCCGGCCCGGAAGCGGCCCCGGAGAGGCGCCAGAGCGGCTCCCGGCGGAGGGCTGCTGCCAGCTATCGCCCTCTGCTGGAGCGGAGGAGCGCGGCAGGGAAAGGCGGAGTAGGTGCGAACAGCTTACCTCGCCTTACAAATATAGCCCAGAAACGCGGCTCGTTCCGGGGCCCCACCGGCCTCCGAGCCCACACAGGTTGGGGAAGCACCAGCCTAAGACGAGGGAGGGTCTCCCAGAGGAGGGGAAAGCCTGGAGGGGTGGGCGAGCGCCTGGAAAAATGGTGCTTCTAATGGGGCTTGCAGAGCTGACTGCTGTTGGCTGGCACAGGAGGGAGGTGACTTTCCCCCTGTACTCTGCTCTGGTGAGAGCCTAGCGGGGGTGCTGCGTCCAGCTCGGGAGCCCCAAGCACAGGAGACACATGGACCTGTTGGAGCGGGGCCGGAGGAGACCGTATCAGTGATAGGAGGGCTGGAAGCCCTCTGCTGTGAGGCCAGGCTGAGGGAGTTGGGCTTGGTCAGCCTGGGAGACCCTCAGGTGGCCTTTGCATGTATAGAAGGAGCTTTGCACAGGACTGGTCATGCCACGATAAGTGGCAATGGTTTTCAAACTGAAAGAGGTCAATGTTTGGAGTGGACATAGAGTCATAGAATCACCCAGGTTGGAAGAGACCTCCAAGCTTGTCCAGCCCAACGTAGCACCCAGCCCTAGCCAATCAGCCAGACCATGGCACTAAGTGACCCATCCAGGCNCGAAAGCTCATACAGTCCAATCCCCTGCCAGAGCAGGATCACCTAGACCAGATCACACAGGAACACATCCAGGAAGGAGTTGAATATCTCCAGAGAGGGAGACTCCATAACCCCCCTGGGCAACCTGTTCCAGTGTCCTGTCACTCTCGCAGGGAAAAAATTCCTCCTCCTGTTTACATGAAACTTCCACCCATTGTCCCTTGTCTTGTCATTGGGCATCAGCCAGCAGAGCCTGGCTCCAGCCTCCTGCCACTCACCTTTACATATTTATAGACATTGCTGAGGTCGCCTCTCAGGCTCCTCTTCTGTATGCAGCACAGCCCCAGCTCCCTCAGGCTCTCCTCCTACCAGAGCTGTTCCATTCCCTTCAGCATCTTTGTGGTTCTGTGCTGGACTCTCTCCAGCAGTTCTATGTCCCTCTTGAACTGGGTGGCCAAGAACTGGACACAGTACTCCAGATGCAGCCTCACCAGGGCACAGCAGTGGGGCAGGAGAACCTCTCTCGACCTACTCACCACAGTCCTTCTAACCCACCCCAGAATGTCATTGCCCCTCCTGTCCACATGAACACATTGCTGGCTCATGCTCAACCTCCCATCCACCAGGAACCCCAAATCCTTTTCCCCTTCACTACCTTCCAACAGCTCAGTCCCCAACCTATCCTGCTCCCTGGGGTTGTTCTTTCCCAGGTGCCAGACTCTACAGTTGCCCTTGCTGAATTTCATCAAATTTCACCCTGCTCAAAACTCAGCCTGTCCAAGTCTGGCTGAGTGGCAGCACAGCCTCCTGGTGTGGCAGCCGCTCCACCCAGCTTGGTGTCATTAACAAACTTGGAGGTCCCTCCCAAAAAGCTGGCTTTTGTAACCTGCCTTGCACAGCAGTTTGTTGATGATACTGAGCCCCATTCCCAGTTGTAGAGCTGGATGAAATGATAAGCAGTAAAGATTTGGACCAGCTTCCAACTCCTTGTTCAATGAGGTAGGAAAGACTGTTCCAGGGGGCTGCCATTGGAGCAGGTACTGGTCATGCTTTATTTACAAAAGCCAGAGATTTGTACACAGCATCTACAGGACAGCAGAGGGTTGGGATCAGGAGGATAAAGGAGATGCTCAGCAGGAGGTGAAGAGGCCAGCAAGGAGTCATCTCAGTTCCACAGGGAACTTGCTTCCTTTTGCCTGAGGAAGCTGCCAGACCCCTCCAGGAAGAAAAAGAAAAGCAGCAGCAATGGCCAAGGCAGGCTGATGATGTGGTTTGTTTTGTTGCTGAGGCGTGGGAACACAAGTGATAGGCGAAGCAAGAGACAGGAGGCCAGCAGCTCTTCAGCACACCCCTAAGGGCCATCCTGCCTGGCTCTTTACTTCCAGCGTCCGCCAACCTTGCCCTTGGCTCCAGCCTTCTTGCTGCTGCAATACAGAAGGAAAGAAAACTGTGTCAGGGTCAGGCTCTGTGCCCACTGCATGCTTCTGGCTCTTGGATTAGGTCTCAGCTGCTTTTGCTTCTCATGTGTTGGGCATACCTGCCCTAGAGCACATCCTGACACAAATATTGTTGATATCTAATCGTGAGGAGGAAATTTTTTTCATTTTAAGGGTGATGGAGCCCTGGAGCAGGCTGCCCAGAGAGGTGGTGGAGACTCCATCTCTGGAGACATTCCAAACCCACCTAGGCATGTTTTTGTGTGACCTTCTCTAGGTGAACCTCCTTGGAGTTGATCTTCAAAGTTTCCTTTCGACCCCTACCACTCTGTGATAGTGTGGAAGGAGATTCCTCCTCAGGCTTAGCCAGGATGTGCATATGCCTGAAAAAGGTGGACCCTTCCAGATTCCTGCATTATCAGGACAGAATTTCAGGTGGTCTCAAAACTAAATGGCAAGCTTACTCAGCCACAGACTTCTTGCTCCCTGCATTGACATCTGCTGTGATCTGGATTTTAGGATTTAAAGCTGCTTCTGGAGGAAATGTCCTCATTAGCTGGGAGCTCTGGTCACATTCCCCACATGCTGTAGTCATCTAGCAGTGGAGGCAAAACCCTGAGCAACACTTGAAATACAACTAAGAACTGCCTTCCTCTGGCAAAGGCAGAGTGGCTCCTTCCTTACATCATGAGGTCAAGAGCCTCCAAATTAGTCCAAACAACTCTCCTCCTGTCAGTGTCCCCATCCTGCTCGTGGTGTGTGTGTGAGCAGTTCAGCTACCCCTGCTCACCAAAGCAGCTGAGAGAAACTCTCTCCAAACAGCATCTTCTTGCACACAGATGGGCAATCCTGCATGCAAGCCACTTACCGTCTGGCTGAGCAGCCCTCACGCCTGGAGTCAGAGAGGAGCCAGGCATCAGGTTAGTTGAGTTAGGTTCTGCACCAACTCTCCAGGCAGCATCTTGGGTTTGGGGGCTCAGTGCACCACCAAACCTTTCCATCTCACACACACAACAATGAGGCTGCTCCTTGAACCAAAGCACATGCAAGGGGGGGGGCAGCTCTTTGGCCAAGCACAGGATGGAGGGGCATTTGCTATCCAGAGAGAGGCCCTCTGCAGAACTGCTGGTTCCTCTGGAGAGCAGAACAAAACAATAAAGTGTGGAGGACACATCTGGGGAGACTTTTGTGGTGCTGCCCCATGGGTGCTGGAGCCCTGGAGCAGGCTGCCCAGAGAGGTTGTGGAGTCTGCTTCTCCGGAGAGTTTCAAAGCCCACCAGACATGCTCCTGTGCAACCTGCTCTAGGTGCCCCTGCTTTAGAAGAAGGGTTTGGGCTAGATGGTCTCCAGAGGTTCCTTGCAGCCCACACCATTCCGTGGTTGCGTGACAGGACAGGTTCAAGAGCACTAACCACCTCCACAGAAGGCTGTTGCACACTGACACAGACTTACATGTAGGGCATACTTTACCTTTCAACCAAGTGAGACTTGGTTTTGCTCGAAAGATTTACTTTTTACATGGCAGAGAGCAGAGCATTTTCTGCTCACCTTAAGTTCCATCCCAATGTCCCTTTTGCCAGCCTTTCCACAAGTTCAAAACCCACTACAGAAACTAAGGAGCTCCTCAGTTGAAGGCAGAGTCCCTTTTATCTCCGCAAGGGCCTGTGATGTTTGATGTTTTGCCTAACCTTTAGAGACTTAAAGCTTGAAGCAAAAGGCTCAATTGAGCCTTGGGTAACACCTTAGCAGGCATTGCTTTGGAATGACACCATCCAGTGTGGAGAGAAATTCAAGTCCACAGAAATCTTATGAGCTGTGAGCTTCTCAGATGATGTCCCGAGGGAGCATTGTGTCTTCTGGAGGAAGAAGCATGTAGCAATGGTACAGCCTGCAGTGGGTGGTGTGGTAGTGCCCCTCAGAAGAGCAGCAGCACCCAGGCAAACTGTCTCATCCTTCTGCAGCTGCACATTCTGATGAGGTCTATCAGCCTACAGCTCTCTGCAGTAAATACCATGGAGAAGGTCAAGCCTTATGTTTGGCACCTACAGACAACCAAGCCCCCAGAGCTACATTCATCTGCTAAGGCAGGGTGGCTAGGGGAAGTGGAAAGACAGTGCCTAGTCACTCCTACGAGATGTCACCAAAGACCAGCACTTGATTCCAGTGTCCAGTGCTGGGCTCCCCAGTTCAAGAAGGGCATAGAGCTGCTTGAGAAAGTCCAGTGCAGAGCCACAGAGATGTGAAAGGAATGCAACATCTCTCTTACGAGGAGAGCCTGAGGGAGCTGGGGCTGTGCTGCTTGGAGGAGACTGAGAGGTGACCTCATTCATGTTGATAAAGATGTGCAGGTGAGTGACAGGAGGCTGGAGCCAGGCTCTGCTGGGTGATGCCCAATGCCAGCACAAGGGGCAAGGGTGGAAGCTGAGGCATAGGAAATTCCATGGAAACACGAGGAAAGATTTTTTTCCCTGTGAGTGTGACAGAACCCTGGAACGGGCTGCCCAGGGAGGTTGTGGAGTCTTCCTCAGTGGAGATATTCAAAACCTACTTGGATGTGCTCCTGTGTGATCTAGGTGATGCTGCTCTGGCAGTGGGGTTGGACTGGCTGAGCTTTGGAGGTCCCTTCCAGCCCCTGACATTCTGTGATTCTCTGATTCCTGGCATGGCTTTGCTAAGAAGATCTAGAAGCATAGTGAAGGTCAAATCCAACCTGCAGTTCCTTCTCCATGTCTTAATTTTCTACATATCCTAACCCCCAGGCTTTGCCTTGCCCTAATCTCTTCCAAATTCACTGTAAACAGTCAGAAGACTTGGGGAAAAAAATAAAACAAACAAACAAGCCTTGTGGAAAGGAAGGTGGGAGAGAGATGGTGAGTGAAGAGAGCTCACAACAGTTATCCCATGATGTTAGTCTTGTTACACACCATTCCTTACAACCTCAGCAACCACTTGGTCACCTGCCATAAACAAGGGTTATGTCCCCTCAAGCATTCAAAGCACCTCTCTACTCAGGTGTTTGAAAACCCCAGCAGTAAGCAGAGGGTAATTTTGCAGGCGCGGTGTGAAGAAACAGGATTATTTTTTTCCCCTCCCCTCCTTGTTAGCTGTTACATTCACTTCAGTTTCTCCTTCATTTTCTCAACGTGAGGCAGGATGGGAGTTGCCCTTCCATCTCTGGCCTCATTCCATTCCAGCAAGAAAATGTGGGTGTGAAGGCTGAAGTGGCTCTGAACACTGAGAAGATATCCCCAAGCCAGGAGCTAGCCAGGGGATATGGATACTTACTGCTTCTGAGCCTGATCGATCCGGTTCCTGAAGGTGATAATCTGCAAACAACACATGACCAGGGTTTTTAGAGACAAGGAAAGCTCCTTCCCTCGGTGAGAGGGGAGTTTTACCTGCTGAAATGCTGGACCCAGGTGCCTGTGGTAGGGGTTAATACGTCCTCTGGAATAAAAAGCTCACCCTTGCTTGAAGGAGAGAAACGTTGCTCCTTGGCAGTAAATCCGCAGGCCAATTTCACACGTCAAGGGAAAGAGCAGCTAGAATTTTATAGCCCTTATTAGAAGAGTTCCTACATATACAAATTAATCTCCTGTGAACTCACATATCAAACTGCAGGGAAGTGAGCCACGACCAGCGTCACCCTGGCTGGCTGCAGAGCTCTGGGATGGCTTCATCACCTGCATGTGTCAAGCTCACTTTCTCACTCTTCCCCTACTCCTTTTACACCTTAGAAAGTGTGTCAGCTCAAAAAGCTTCAGTGATCTTTGGGTGACAACCTCAAGAATGGAGAATGAGAGTCACATTCTGCTGTCTGGCAGAGCAGGAGATGAGGAGCTTCCAGCAGTCACCACCTTCCCAGCCACTCGCTCAGTAAAGGGCGTGAAGAGCAAAGTATTTAAGGAAAGCTTCCGCAGCCGCAGAGGAAAAAGCTTCAAGTGGCATCTCTGAAGACCTCCCCAGGCTCTTTTGATGGCTGAAAACCACCAGGGAGTCTGCCCTACAAGTCAGAGCATCTCTGTCTTTAGCCATGTGTAAACTACATATGGCAACCTGACGGGTGGGAAAGCAAGCACCTACCTTGCGCAGGATGAGCACCTTATGGCCTGATGTAGCATCTCAGACCTGGCCCGGAGCCCTGGGCTAGCTACTGAAATCATGAGACTCTTCCAGCTCAGGAACTGAAAGGGCCCGCCAGAACTCAGGTGAGAGAGAGCCTCTTTTGCCTCACTTTGTAACTAAGTCAGGGTTCTACCTAATTTTCCTGGGGTGGAAAAATGCTCTTGCCACCATGTGTGCTTTGCTTCTGCTTTTGGTGTCTTTCAAAGTCCTCCACTGGCCCTGAGGGTCCAAGACCCAAGGTCTGAACACTGAAAGTGGCCCTTGACATTGCCTATGTGCAGAACACCACCAAAAGTCATACATTCAGGGTGGCCCCAACAAGAGGCAATTCCTGGCTTGTGTCTTTCCATGGCAAACAGAAACGAAATGAGACTGAAACAGCAGGAACAGGACAACACAAGGAAGGAAGGATCAGCAGATCACCTGCTTCTGTACTTACTCACGGAAGTTTTAGCAGCTGCTACAGTGGTTTAAATTATTTTTTTTGCAGCCAAGGGTTGTTCCCAAGTGTGGAGGAGAACCAGGAGTCTTCAGTGTGACCCAAGGACTCATGACTTACCTTCAGTGGTAACCTCGTGCTAGAGACTGTAACACACTCTCCAATGAAGCACCAAAGAGCAACAGGCACTAGAGCTAAAGAACAGCTCCAGTCCTGCATGTCTCAGTTCCTTCCTTTGTCTCTCCCTTGCATCCTTGCTTGTGTCTCCTTCATTTCCTTTGATGGCTTCGCTTACCTTTCTCCTCACCTTTTCCCCTATCATCTTCCCTGTGTTGTTGTACTTTTCTTCTGTGCACTTTCCTTCTACTTTGCTCATTCTTTGCACTCTCTTTCCTTGCTTGCCATCAGGTTTCACCCCCATAGCATGTACATTTGCCCTGGCACTCCTTTAATTCCTGGCTTTCCACAGCTAGCTGTCTTGTTATCCTTAGCTTAGCCCTCTGGATAAGCATGTGCCACAAGGTGGAGGAACCTTTCCAAACCCATACTATTATTTTTTATGAAATCCAAGCTAATGCACATACAGCCCTAAGCCCCTGGATGTGTCTCAGGTGCATCAGGGTGCACATAGTACCAGAAGTTTGGATAGAGAATTATTTTAGGGGTAGTCTGAGTCATTTAGCCACATCCCAGCTGGCCCCTGACTCCTTTCCTAAATGACCACTTCATCTCTTTTGAAAGAATGGAGGGGGAGAGAAAAAGGAAGGAAGGCAGAGACACAAGCTCCAGTTTTCTCTTTTCTCTCTGCTCTTGGGGCCAAGTGCCACTTTCTGCCTGGCACCCAGCCTCTGACCATGCTGCAGGCTCATGCATTGGGTAGCCTTTGCTGCTGCTGTTACACAGGCAAGTTCATTGTACTTACAACTTGGAAAGCTCCTGCAGCCTGCAACGCATTGTTAAAATCTAAGAGAGATTAAGATAGTTACATTGGTGTTGCTCATCCCCTATCAGTGTGTGTCTGTGGGAATCAAAGGAGGGTGAGATGGGAAAGAGATCCAGTAGGATTTCTCAGCCACTGAAACCTGGTGTAGGTGGGTGCAGCCCTGTCCTGTGACTGTGTGGTATCCACTTTCTGTTACCATATGACACCTCAGTCAGATGCTCCTGTCTGGAGACAGTGTTCAGTGACTCAGTCCACAGGGAATCTGTCTGGGATGGGAATAAAACTTACACCATTCGAGTGTGAAATCAAAGAGGGATTTTAAAAAGGCTACTTTATAATGGAAATGAGCAAATGGAGAGTTACTGAATTTTGAGGCCAGGGTTACCTATAGAAAAAGAAGAAGCACAACCCCAGACTGGGTGGTGAATGGCTGAGAGCAGCTCTGAGGAAAAGGACCTGGGGGACTGGGGTGATGAAAAGCTCAACATGAGCCTGCAGTGTGAGTGCAGCCCAGACAGCAA
>VWYK01063622.1:63450-77645 GCA_013399775.1 Semnornis frantzii | reverse complement strand
GTCACTTCCAACCTTACCATTCTATGATTCTATAAGAATGAACAAGGTGTGTTTGAGCAGAGGGTGGGGAGTCCATGTTCTGTTGGAATTGCCTTCCCATGGGGCTCAGAAAACCTTAAGAGTGGTGTCTTCAATTTCAGCCTAACATCTGAAATCCAGTCCAGGGAAATGCAGTTCCTGGGGTCTTGCTGCTTAGATTTTGCAGAAGGGCATTGCAGACCCAAATGCTGTCACTGTGTGGCTTCAGCCAGAGGAGCCACAGAGATTTGCACAGTTTGATCCCAGTGCCATCAGTAAAATGGCTTCTCAACTCACCTCATATTTTTTCCTCTTGATCTGCTCTGTGAAGTCATACTTCTCAGTCTCCAGCTGGTACAACCAGTCCCACAGCTCCTTGGCCTTGTCCCTATGTGTTTGTGGGGAAAGGAAGATGGGAGAAGCACATCATCTGCTTCCTGCAGTTTTCACATCACTGGTAGTGAGGGCTTCTTACTTTGTGCAGTTCACACATCTTCCTGCCAACCCTTCCCACTCTCTGAAAGCCACTCACCATTTTCAAGGTCACATTTTCTCACCTAAGAACCTTTTGGACTTGCCCTCTTCCGTGTGTCACACACTAACCTATTTCCTGTAGATTTAACTCCCCCCCTCCGACTCTTACTGAAATAAAAGAGTTCAGGAGAATCAATTGAGAGGGTCTGAGGACTCCAAAGGCCACCCAGATGAGCAAAGCAGCTGACATTGTGCAATCTGCTCTGCTTCAGGGCTGAGATGAGCCAACATGTGGAGTCCAGACTGTCATCTGATGGCTGCTGTGCACCAGAACACTCAGCTCCCAAGCCTCCAGGGTGATCTGTACTCATATCTTGGCAGCTCTAACTCAGCCCTGGGAATGCTGCAGATACCAATTTAGGTTTGTTCACCTAAGTTTATATTTGTCCCTAGTCCTGTAAATGACTAATCCTAATTAGCAGGAGTGGCTGATGAAGCTATGACAGGAGCATAGCTGGAAGGCTACCAAACCATTTCAGCGCTTCCCCATGTTCCTGTTTGCCCTCCATTCTCCAAGCCAAAGAAAGGCACAACTTAACATTACCCCATTATGAATTTTGAGGAAGACCCTCCTGTTTACTTCATTATTTCACTGGAGCAGACCCCAGCAGAGTAAGACCAAGTCCCAGTGGACTCTATTCAGCAGGCTGGGATAATCCTCTTACCTCAGCTTATCTTCGTTCAGGTGGTCGATGTTCAGGGGCTTGCGCCTCTCCGCCAGGACCTTCTTCTTTGTCTCTCTGGCTGTTTGCTTCTTTCCTCTCTTTTGATCAGCCTGTTTTCAGGACATCAAATAACATCAGGCTGCAGAAATTCAGGCTGAATGAGACTATTTCAGTGGCAGAGCATGTAAGAGGAGCTAGGGGTCTAGGAGGAAACTAGGGATGTTTCCTCAGCTCCTAAAAAACACTGTTCCTGGTCAATCCCAGAGGTTAACATTTCCATGTTTCCTCCACGGGTCCATGCTTTTTACCTTAGCCAGGTAGCTGCTGTATGTAGCACCCATGGAGGAGAGAGCCTTCTTCTTCTTGAGATCATCCTCAGCTTTTCTCTTGGCATCTTCTTCCTCTCTCCGTGCCTTTTCCTCCTGTGGAGTGTGACACACAGAAGCAAGTTACCCTGGGGGACTCTCACAGCTTGGCCAGCAGGGAAGCTGAGCATGGTGATGGCAACTGGCAACAGTTTCCTGCCCTTGCTTTAAGAGGGTGGTTGGTTCTTCTTCGGGCTGAGCCAGGCAGAACCTCTCAGCTGTTGGTATCTCTAGAGAGATGCAAAGACACTTGAGTGCTCATCTTGAGTACTGCATTCAGTTTTGGGCTCCCCAGTTTAAGAGGGACAGGGATCTGCTAGAGAGGGTCCAGCAGAGGGCTACGAGGATGATGAGGGGACTGGAGCACTGCCTGATGAGGAGAGACTGAGAGATCTGGGGCTGCTTAGTCTGGAGAGGAGAAGACTGAGAGGAAATTTAATAAATGCTTATAAATATCTGAGGGCTGGGGGTCAGGAAGGGGGGGACAGGCTCTGCTCACTTGCTCCCTGGGATAGGACAAGGAGCAGTGGATGGAAGCTGCAGCACAGGAGGTTCCACCTCAACACAAGGGGGAACTTCTTTACTGTAGGGGTCCCAGAGCACTGGCACAGGCTGCCCAGAGAGGCTGTGGAGACTCCTTCTCTGAAGGCTTTCAATGGATGCATTCCTGCGTGCCCTGAGCTAGATTGTATGGTCCTGCTGTGGCAGGGAGGTTGGACTGGATGAGCTCTTTGGGCCCCCTCCAGCCCCTGGCATCCTGTGAGCTGTGACACTCACCGCGAGCCTTGCCTGGCGCTCCTTCTCCTTCTCAGCCCGGATCCTCTGCTGCTCTGCTCTTTCAGCTCTGCGCTTCTCCTGCAAGTGGCAGAGGCCCAGAGTCATCATTGTGGCTTTATCTACCTCCAGAGTTAAATCCCATCCCCAGGACCTCTGGTTTGTAGAGAGTGAGCCATCTCCTCCCGTGCCAGAACATGTGCAAGGGTCTCATGTGCGACCTCAGGCATAAAACAAGAGGCTGAGAGAGAGGACAGCTGTGAGGAGAAGCCTTTTGGTGGTGGCTTGAGCAGTCTCCCTCTATGGAGATATTCAAAACCTGCCTGGGTGTGTTCCTGTGTGATCTGCTCTAGGTGATCCTGCTCTGCAGGGGGGTTGGACTGGCTGAGCTTTGGAGGTCCCTTCCAGACCCTGACATGCTGTGATCCTGTGACGCATGGCAGTACAGCTTCTTGCCAAGGTCTGACAGTGGCTTAGTGGACCCAGCTTCTCATCTGCAGAAGATCTTTCACTCAAGGGAAATGGCAGTACAAGGACTCACAATCCTCTCCTTGAGTGCAACCAGCTCTTCCTCTTCCTTTCTTCTGGCTTCAAA
The DNA here is from genome assembly GCA_013399775.1 of Semnornis frantzii. Lineage (NCBI taxonomy): Eukaryota > Metazoa > Chordata > Aves > Piciformes > Ramphastidae > Semnornis > Semnornis frantzii. The sequence goes on along the minus strand of VWYK01063622.1, from coordinate 74,694 downwards.
GTGGCTGTCAATCAGGGCCTGCAGCTCAATCAGGTCTTTGTTCTGCCTTTTCTTTTGGATGTCCTAGAAGAGCAGGAAAATGCATTAAGTGTGCTGATATCACTCTAGGAACATGTCCTGGATGTTCCCAGGACCCTGCTGGGTGAGAAACCAAGAAACAAAAGCAGGGAGCATCTGCAAATATCCATGGATGTCTGTAGGATTAGCTTAAATGCTTGGTGGTGCAGGTCAGAGCCAGTCAGAGACTTGTCCAGGTGACAGGAGTCCAGAAAGGAGCAGAATCTGCAACTCCCATTCCTCTAAGCCACATTTAATGCCTGGCTTTCTTTGCCTGTCCTTAGCTGCCTCCTCTTTGCTCTGGGCTGTGAATCTTACCTAGGAAGTGTTCTGCATTTTGGGACAAAGCAGATATTTCTGTGGAGCTTTTAACCACCAGAGTTTCTGCCTATTTTTTCCTGCCAACTTGCTAGGAAGGTATTGGGATCTCTCTTACTAACATCATGGTGTCCTTTTAGGTGAAGGGTCTCAGCCAGAGGTGTGTGCAGCCCTGTGACCTTCAAACCATTTACAACAGCACTCTCACAGCTCCTAAACCACTTACTTCAGCTTTTCTTCATATGCTGGCTTCAAAATTTCAAGGAACAGGAAAAAAGAGAACTGCATGATTTAAGCTTAGCAGTGAATGCATCCAGAGGAATTCAGGAAGCAGAGACTTTCAGTGAAAATAGGCAGCAAAGCATCCATGCTTTTGTCCTTGGCTTGATCCTCAGCAGTATTCAATACAGAGTTTGCACACAAGCTGGGGCTCTTTCCTTTGGAGAGGAGGAGACTGAGAGGTGACCTCATTCATGTTGGTAAAGATGTGCAGGGTGAGTGCCAGGAGGCTGAAGCCAGGCTCTGCTTGGTGATGCCCAATGCCATCACAAGGGGCAATGGGTGGAAGCTGAGGCATAGGAAATTCCATGGAAACATGAGGAAAAACATTTTTCCTGTGAGGGTGACAGAACCCTGGCACAGGCTGCCCAGGGGGATTGTGGAGTCTCCCTCTCTGGAGATATTCAAAACCTGCCTGGATGTGTTTCTGTGGGATCTGCTCTAGGTGGTCCTGCTCTGCAGGGGGGTTGGACTGGATGAGCTTTGGAGGCCCCTTCCAGCCCCTGACATTCTGTGATTGTGTATGGCTCAGGTACAGACAGACAAGATAGGCAGGCTCAGGAATACTTACATCAAAATCTACTTTCTCACCCTCTGGTATTTTAGGAGCAGTTAGTCTGTGGAGAGTCAAAACCAAAACAACAACAAACAAACAAACAGAGTATGTTAAGCTTCAAGAACAGGCAGTTTTTTAAAATCACATCCTGTCCTGCCCCCAGCAAGGAAGATCACTGGGAGGAATGTTGGTGGAGATACAGCAAATCATTGGAAAAATGACACCAGAACAACACTAAGGAGGACTCTTATCTTTCCTGGGCAGGCATTTACCCATAAAATTCCTTTTCATTCCCAAAGTCTATGGTCATTTCCTAGCACACAGCTGGTCCCTGAGGCTGTTGGTGCTACATGCTCTGTTCTACACAGCTGGGGGTGTGAGAAGGGAAGGTGCTGGGCCCCAGAGCCAGAAGGTCTGTGGGAAACCTTAGCTGAGCCCTAGGCACCATAGCCCAGTGTTGGTCACCCTCCCTAGTGCCAGTGATGCTGGGTGGATGGGTGGGTTTCTAGATGGGTGGATGGATGGGTGGGTGAGTAGGTGGGTGGATGGATTTGTGGATGGGTGAGAAGGTGGGTTTGTGGATGGGGGGATGGAAGGGGGGGTGGCATGGTGNGGAAGGGGGGGTGGGGATGGAATGGGTGGGTGTATGGGTGCGTGGATGGTTGAGTGAGTGGATGGATGGATGGATGGGTGGGTGGATGGGTGGTTTCCCAGCCATGGTCTCTCACAAAGGCTGCCTATATCATGGAGTAGTCTGAGACTGCTGTATCTTGGACAGTTCCTGAGTCCCTTGACTCAATCAGGAACTGGTCTTAAGACAGCATCTACTGCTGAGACATCCCCTGGAAGCAGCAGACATCCTAGAAAGGCACCCAGGAACAACTGGATGTTGCATGAGGGAGGCTTAGGTGAGGACTTTTACTGACCATTTGGCTAATAGACAATCTAACATCTGCTTGATCAGAGAAATGATGGCAGGGTTTCGCCCTGCCCCTCATACTTACTTTATTCTGGGCTTCTCCTCTGTATTTGGAAACATGGAACAAAAGAGGAAGGGAAAAAGAGGGAGAACAGTTAGAACAACAGAGGTGATGCCAGCTGCTAAAGTAGGAGGGAAGGGAAATTTAGTGTTGGGGAAAACATCCCAGAAAAATTGGTTAAATCTTGAGCATTTCCAATAAGAGCTACACACACTCACAAGCTGCTTTTGCTAGGAGCACATCTGGGTTTACCCTTGAAAGATAATTTGGCAGAACAGAAAAGTCCAGAGACTGTTAGAAAAGCCTCAAATGTAGCATGGCTTCATGGCAATGTGAAATTGGTTTTTCTCAAAGCACCCTGACTAAAGCTCTAAGGAGGGCAGCTGGGCTGGAGGCTGGAAGAAAATGTTGCCTTTCCCAATCAGCACTTGTTTGGCTGCTGATCTGAATTCACAGGCATGCCAGTGATGACTTGGCTTTGACAGCTCTGCCAACTGCCTCACGTGGAGGCCAGGAGGGGAAAAAAGGCTTCATGACACATTTTCTTCAGCTTTATTGACTCCCAGTATAGCTGAAGGCACATGACCCTGGGATACTTTGCTGCCACGGGCAAAATGCTTATTCTTCTGCACTGCGTGGTGCTCCTCAAACTCAGTTTGGAAAGGCCATCCTGTCTTAGCAGGCATCCTCTGCTGCTGAGCTATGTGCAGAATTCCCAAGGGTGTTAATGGGCATGGTCTTTGTATCTCCAAGAGAGGTCTAATGCCTTAATAGGCTCAGCCACCATGGAGAGGCTGTCAGCTTGGGCTCACTGGCAGCCTGAAGCATTCCTCTGCCACAAACGACCTTTCCCTGCCTCTCAGAGGTGTGCTGACTTATGAGCTACATGTTTGTGCTTGTGATTAATTTGTCGAGGTACTGGAAGGTGTCCAGAGAAGAGCACCAAGGCTGGTGAGGGGCCTGGAGCACAGCCCTGTGAGGAGAGGCTGAGGGAGCTGGGGATGTGCAGCCTGCAGAAGAGAGGCTCAGGGCAGACCTCACTGCTGTCCACAGCTACCTGAAGGGAGGTTGTAGCCAGGTGGGGTTGGGCTCTGCTCCCAGGCAGCCAGCAACAGAACAAGGGGACACAGTCTCAACTTGTGCCAAGGCAGGCTCAGGCTGGATGTTAGAAGGAAGTTCTTCCCAGAAAGAGTGATTGGCATTGGAATGGGCTGCCCAGAGAGGGGTTGGAGTCCCCATCCCTGGAGGGGTTCAAGCAAAGCCTGGATGGGGCACCTAGTGCTATGGTCTGGCTGATTGGCTAGGGCTGGGTGCTAGGTTGGGCTGGATTAGTTTGGAGGTCTCTTCCAACCTGGCTGATTCTATGATTCTATTCTATAATTCCCCTCCCTACTCTGCTTTTCCACCATCAGGATGAAGGCCCTAAGTTCAGATCTGGTATTCTCACCAGCAGAAGCAAAGAGACTCAGGGTCCCCAGGACCTAGGCTGACTTTCAGAAGCACACCCACTGCTTGAACTTGCAGTGCTGCTGCTGGATTCACTCTCCCTGTGTTGGTTCAGTGGATGGAACTGAGGTGGAAAGCTCAAAGCCTGGTATAAAAACCAGCTTTGCAAAAGGAAAAAGTCAATCTAGCCTCCCTCAGGAGTGGGTGTGTGAGCCCTGCCAGCCATACCCTGGTAACAGAAAGTCACTGCAGGATGTTTCTTCAAAGGCTTCTTTGCATCCAGCTGTTTTGGGACTTATGGAGGGAGTTGGGAATAGTAAATGGAGCAGATAAAAGAAAACAAAACATAATAAGAACACAAAGAAATAAAAAAAGGCAAACCCTTCAGTGGAAACTCATCAATGCTGATCAATAGCTAAACAAACTGGGGGCGAGAGGAAGGGACCAGACTCTCAGTGGTGCCCAGCAACAGGATGAGGAGCAATGGGCACAAACTGGAAGCCAGAAGGTTCCATCTGAACAGGAGGAAAAAGTTCTTTGCTGTAAGAGTGCTGGAGCCCTGCCGCAGGCTGCCCAGAGAGGTTGTGGAGTCTCCTCCTCTGGAGAAATTCCAAACCTCCCTGGCCATTGTGCTCCTGGGCAAGCTGCTGTGGGTGCCCCTGCTCTAGCAGTGGGTTTGGACTGGGTGATCTCCAGAGGTCACTTCCAACTCCCATCAGGCTGGGATCTTGTGAATCTGTGAGACAGCAGTGACAAGGAAGTTGGATAATAAAAAATTGAGAAAGTGACTGGAAATGGGGAGATAATTAAGAGAAAAGACATGAGAGATGCATAAAGAAGATCAGAAATCAAACTTCCATTTCTCTCACACCTTCCTACTCCAATTTCNGGGGGGGGGGGAAGAGCCTTTTTTCATTTACTGCAAGGATACTGCCTACCAAAACATATCTCACTTGAGACTTCCAGATGATCGAGCAATGCTAATAAAATAAACAGTGGGCAGTGGGAAAATTGGCTTAGAGCAGTCACAGAATCAGAGAAACATTCAGGTTGGCAAAGCCCCTCAGGATCACCAAGTCCAACCATTAACCCTGCTCTTCAAGGTGCACCCTAAACCATATCCCCAAGAACCACATCCAAATGACTTTTAAACACATCCAGGGTTGGTGACTCCCCCCCCTCCCTGGGCAGCCTGTTCCAATGCCTGACCACTCTTGTTAGGAAAAAAAAAATGCCTAATATCCAGTTTAAACCTGCCCAGTCACAGCTTGAAACCCACCTATCTAAGTCTAAACCTACCCAGTCATACAAAGGAGGCTAGAAACCACCCCTGAAGAAAAACACCATTAGCCAACAGCTACTTCTGTGTTTCTCCAGTTAATTTTGAGTTGCTTTGCTTTTCAAATGGGCAGCGAGCTCCTTAACACATTGCTTACATTGTGGGTTTTTTTTACCTGGAGAGAGGAAAAGTAATCACAATTAACCAGTCTGTCAGGGATGTTACTCAACAGAGGATTCCCTTCCCTCCTGGCATACCCATATCATTTCCACAACCATTCCTGTTTAGCTTAAGCTGCCAGTTAGTAGCACTTCGGAGGTAGAAGGGGGAGAGGGAAAACAACAGTGGATAGGAAATGACTGAGTTTGTTTGGTGACCTTGGTTGCCAGGGTGGACATCTGCCTGTCAATAACTGAGTTTGGTTTCAGTTGGCACCACATCAGCACTTTCAACTTCATTAAACCAACAAACAATTGTATAAAAGAAGGGGGGGAGAAAAAATTGAAAGACATGGTTTAGTTGGTCTTGAAATAAGAAAGTGGAATTAGGTTATTTAAAAGTGCACCTCCAGAAAACCAGAAAAGGGGTTAACAGAGAAACAGGAGGTTAAAAAGCCTCCTTCATTAAAAGTAAATAAATAAAGATGTGCATGCAGTGTGGACCCAGCCTTGGTCCATGCTGTATGCACCAAAAGCAGCCCCAGGGATGTGATTTATTTTGAAATGCTTCTTTTGGATTTTTTTTTTTTTTCCTAGACACTGAGACAAGGAACTGGGCCAAAATCTGTTGAGAAGCAGGAATTGTCCTGGCAAATTCCTGTTCCCATGGTGGATTTTGATGGACGTTCTGCTCGTTCCGCCCATGAGCCATGGGGCTGTGACAAAATCCCCCAGGACAACGCTGCCAAAAGAAGGCAGAAGCCACTGGAAATCCAAGTCCACTGCCCTGGTGATTAGGCAGCCTCTTGAGTTTCTGGTTTCCAAAAGGATTAGCTCAGGGAGAGCACACATCACCATCAACAGAACCATGCTTCCTCCTGCCCAAGACAGGAGGTATCCACACAGTGCTTCCCCCCCTCACCCCATCAATCCAGCTGAGCTGCCTTGGCTTCATTCCAAAAATCCCTACAACACCCTCCCCTTAATCCCACTCCTCAGAAGCAATTTATCTAGCTCACACTCTGTCCTTGGGGTGGGGGAACATATTAAAAAAAAAAAAAATCAATAGGCTATTAAAAAGAAAAGGGAAGAAAGAGAAAAAAGAAGGAAAGAAAAGAGGCTTGGGAAGGTCCTCAGGGTATTGCCCTAAAGAAGAAAAAAAGAAAAAAAATAAGCCTGAAAAAGGAGCAAGAAAATTAAAACAGATGGAGGAAAAAAGAAAAAAAAATTGACAAAAGCAGAAGAAAACAAGGAAAACGCAGGAATTAAAACAAATGGAGGAGGAAAAAAATGAAAATTGACAAAAGCAAAAGAAAACAAGGAAAACACAGGACATGAAGGATGGTTTGGAGTGGTGTTGGGCTTTGGAAACAGCTGCCAGGTGTCCGAGGGGCTTGGGAGCAGCCAAAATGCAACCAGAGCGACTTCAAAGGCCTGGAAAAGTCCACAAGAGTCTTTCTGCACCTTTAAACTGGGTTTGAGTTTGGTCCAGAGAGGTTAAGCTGTCTTGCCAGCATATGAGAGCTGAAACTGCCCCTGCATGTGCTTAGATTTGGTCCTTTCACATGACTCTTGTGCCACCCACACACTCCAGCACCCACTCAACCCAGTGTTACGAGCACACTGCCTTAAGCCCATAGCCTGCCCCACCAGCCTGGACAAATTGATTCACCTGCTTGATGTTTAGCACAATTTTAAGAGCAGAAATGTAAGAACCTGTAGGTTCAGCCCTGCAGACCATGACCCTCAAAAGCTGTGTTAGGAAGGTATGGCTGTGTTGGGCTCAGCTCCATTTCCAAGCATGCCACTGTGATTTAAAAGATACTTTCCTGCTTTGGGGGTGGATAGTAGACGGTTTGCTGATGAGAGCCACGACACAACAGACTGTAGCTAAAAGACAAGTCCAGGGCAAGCTCCTGGAGCTTGTTTTTCACCATGTACTATCCTAATGAGGATGTACAGGCCTGTCAAGAGAAAAGTGACCCCTCCAAGGGGGGTTGGATATGCACAGTGTGAGCAATTCTTTGCGGCAGAGATGGGGGTTTTTGGCCCAGTTCCTGAGTTTAAAATCAAGTGAAGAACAAAAACAAATGCAGGAGGAAGGGAAGAAACCCAAACCAAAACAACAACAAAAAAACCCAAAAAAAACAAAACAAAAAAAAAACCACCAAAAACCAACCAACAAAACCAGAGAGTGAGCTGTTAGAAAGATGACTTTGTTGTCCTAAGACAACAGCGAGCTACCATCATAGTTCTCTCCTTCTTCATCAGCTGCAGATTAGAGGATAAAAGCAAAAGAGAAGTCAATCCCCAGCAGTCAATCCCCAGCCAGGACTCTTCTCCTAAAAGCAACTCTCCCCACTCCCTCCCTGCTCCGTTGAGAACCTCGAGCTCTCTGGAGGTGGAACAAGAAGTGGAAAAACACCTTTGTGGTGGTTTGATTTGGCAAACAAACAGCCTTGCTCCCTGCCTTCACCCACAGCCATCTAAGCAGAGACCTTTGCCCTCCCATGCTCTTTGTGCTCTTGAGCAAGGTCACTCTTTTGAACACTTTTTGCCCAGTACTGTAAAAGAAAGAGAAGTGAGAGCCTGCAGGTGCATCACATACCTTCTTCATGAGCTTCCTCAGCTGGTGTCATGGTACAAGCAGTGATGGAAAGACAGGAAATAAGGGAGGGAAAAAAAAACAACCAACAAACAAACCACAAACACAAAAGAGAAGAGAGATTTAAAGCTCTTGGAAGCCTGAGAAAGAAATAGCAAAGGGGAAAACAGTAATAAAGGAGGAAAAAAAACCTAAAGGGAATTAGTGAGTTAAGGCAGGAGAAAATATCTGGAGAGGCTACCAGGAATTAAAGGTGCTGTAAGCTTAAAGTAGTAGTAAGTGTGGAGATTAAAGGAGAGAAAGGCTGCAAATGACCATTGTGGTTAATTGCTTCTCTTGTTTTGTTCTCTTCTAGCAGCCCAGGGCTTCTGCTCTCCCTTTCTCCCTCACACACACACTCTCATGTTGCAACTAGGTGGAGTAAAAGAGAAGTCATCACATACCTGGCTCATGAACTTCGGGTGTGAAGTGTCACAGAAGGAGATGCGAGGGGAAAGAAGAGAATGAGAAGGAGAAACCTGTTATTTTACATACCCAAAGAGCTCCTGAGACAAAAGGGAAAGGGGCAGAAAGGAGAAAGGGAGAGGGGAACCAAGCGAAGAAGTGAACCTGAGGTAGAATAATAAATTGATTACTCTTGAAAGAGACAGAAGTCACAGGACAGGGGAAGAAATGTGGTCAGGTGAAAGAGGCAGCTTGAGGATGACAGTGAAGCGCTTAAAAAAGACTTCTGGGCATGATATGTCATAAAGCAACAGCCTGACAGCTCCGTGTGGCTTGATCTGCAATATGCACATGAACACAGTCAGCACTCCCACGGCACCGCTGGAACCGTCCTCTCCTACAGCAGCATTTCAGCCAGCTGAACCCACTGAAATACCTGCTGCAACCCATCATCAACCTTCGGCTACCTTCCAAAAAAAGCTGGGTTCTCTCTTCCAGATCTATGGCTCAGGCCATTTTTCTTCCTTGAAGACAGGTCTGCTGTCTAAAGAAATCTACTGCTGCTCCTCCCATCCGTTTGCAACGGAGAGTTACAAACGGATTGCTTCATAGGAAGAAAAGGTTCATTAGAAGTCTGGGCAGGGCTACCTTTCATTCTGGGCTGTTTTGGCAAAGCAAGAATCGATCAGCAGTGGGGATTATGCAGGGCAGGTTTTGCTTTCCAGCTGTACATGCACCACTGAGTGTTTTGCAAAGCAGGCAGAAAGGTAATGCAAAATCTCCCAGTGTCTCTAATTCCCTGTGGAGGCTCGGTGGGTCAAATTCTAGCCTGAGATTTGAAATGAAGCTTTCCCAATAGGGAAAAAAAACCAAAAAACCAAACCATTCTCATGTCATGAGAAGCTTTCTCAAGAGGCAAAAAAAATAATTTTCATATTATGAGAAGCTTTCATATAGGAAAAAAAATATTATTCTTATATCATGAGAAGCTTTCCCAATAGGTAAAAAGAAAATAAAATAATTTTCATACCATGAGAAGCTTTCCCAATAGGCAAAATAATCATTCTCATATCATGAGAAGCTTTCCCAATAGGCAAAACAATCATTCTCATATCATGAGAAGCTTTCCTAATAGGCAAAAAGAAAATAAAATCATTTTCATATCATGAGAAGCTTTCCAATAGGCAAAATAATCATCCTCCTATCATGAGATGGAGCTTTCCCCGAAGGAAAATTCTTTCTCCTCTCACAAAATGAAGCTTTTCCCTGTAGGAAAACTCCTCCTCATCTCGCAGCACAGACTTTAACCCATTCCACAAGGGCCCTTCTGGCTGAGCTACTCCTCCACAAGGCATGCCCCTGGCTTTCAGTCCAATTACTCATGCAACACAAAAATGTCCTTCTCCTGATTACTGATCATTAAACTGACAACCCAACCACCCCAAAGGCATGCAAGCTGCCAGGCACGATGAGCAGGTAGGTTGTTACCTCCTGTCACCTTGCATTCCTTGCCCACACACACCCAGTCCCAGCAGACAGGCAGCAGGGAGTTTAGACGTTAAAACACATACCTGGAGGGGGGGCTTCATTTAGTAGGAAGTGTCAGGAGGAATAAAAAACCCAAAACAACCCAAAAAACATAGGAAAGGAAGATAAAAGAATTAGAAAGAAGTTATTCAGGAAGGGGAATCACTTCAAACTTGAGTAAGGCTGGGTGGAAGGAGTGTCATTTGCAGCCTAGGTTATAGGGATGGAGCGTTAATGTGAGTGGGAGAGTGAGTGCAGTGGGGGTGTGAGGAAGGGGATGCCAGTGGGGGTATGAGGATGGGGATGCCATAGAAGTGAAAGACTGAGAGAATTTGAATGTTGATGACTCCCAACAGTTGAAACCTTGCAAATATATTAGCAGGGGGTAACTGTAACACTGCTGGTGCTTAAAGGTGAAAGAAAGCTCCTTAGAAGGTGACTCTTGGGTTGCAAGCAATAAGGACACTTTCTGACAGGGAAAAAATACAGTTAGGGACTGGACTGATTCTTCCTGACTCTGATTTTCTTCAGTATCGTCAAATTCCTATGTACAAGAATGCCTCAGATCAACACACAGGAACTTGGGTGCCATGCACAAGTGCTTGGTTAGGTGGAAAGAGTGAGCAAAGATGAATGAGTTAGAAGAGAGAATCACACAGCAGCAAAGGCTCTGAAGTCGGCCAGGGCAAAGCTGGGGCTTAGATGTTTCAAACAAAGGCAGCATTAATACCAGAGCAACTAAATGATCCTGAAGTGATGTGAAAAGCTGAGGCAGCCTCCTCCTAACAGAAAAGTTGTCTTTCAAGTTTGTTAGATTTACATCTTCTTCCATTTATACAGACTTAGTTTTAAACTGGAGAAGGGTAGATTTAGATTGGACATTAGAAAGAAGTTCATTACTATGAGGGTGGTGGAGCACTGCCACAGGTTGCCCAGGGAGGTCGTAGAGGCTCCATGCCTGAAGACATTCAAAGTGAGGCTCTGAGCAAGCTGAGCTAAATGGGGATGCCCCTGCTTACTGCAGAGAGGTTGGATTAGATGACTTTTAGAGGTCCTTCCCAACCCAGATTATTCTATGATCTGTATATAAATTCCCTTTGTGTTACAGAGGGAAAAGAAAATGTGGAGATGCTGTAGGTATGAGTTTATAGTTCATCAGGTTATGTTAGTACCTGGTGTTCTGCACAAGTTTAAGGCTGGGATGAATGTCGAAGGCTGAGACCAGCACTCAAGTTGTGAGCAGCAGTTCAAAAAATAGCAGGGGAAAAGAGGTAGAGAAGCAGGCAAAGCAGCTGAGATGGCAGCAGCAACCTTTAGCTTCTGCAAATCAAGGTCAGAAAAACCTTGGGAACAGATAACAGACAAGAAGACAGAGAAGAGATGGAAATGAGGCGAGAAGAGGAGGGAGATGAGGAGCAGCTCACAGATGAAGGCTGAAGCGTTAAGCCATGCCAAAATCAATCACCTAGTTGCCACCTCCCTGACTTCCTGCCTGGCAGAAGCACTGCTCCGAGCTGAGCTGGGAGCCTGCTCTCCTGCGGACAGCAGAGTGAAACGCCTGGGCTAGGGGGCTGCTGGGGGGTGTCTGTGCTTTG
>VWYK01063622.1:24449-47714 GCA_013399775.1 Semnornis frantzii | reverse complement strand
AGCAAGCCCCCCCCCCCCCCCCCCTCCTCACGCTCCCCCAGCACTGCAAGTTTGGAAGCAGCACAGGTCAGGGGAGAAGAGGAAGAGGAAATATTAATCTGGAAACACATGCTTCATCCACTCAGCTGCTCCTCACAGGCAGGCCCAGGCGGAGAAACATGGACTTTGCTTTAAGCTACAAACCGCCCCCACCCCAGAGCTCAGGGAGACAGGCACAAACCAGTGTCCTCTTGCTCCCATTTGCTATTTCCATCACTCCAGCAAGATCAGAGAAGTTTCTCTGTCTTTTACACTACCACAAGTGGGAAGGTGCCAGCTCCACAGCATCAGGCAGAGCTAAAAAAATAACTGAAACCACACCACACCCAGAGATAACCTCAGAGCTAACTGCCTGTGTGTCAGCACCCAGAAGTGTGTCTGCTTTCTGCAGCTGGGGAGCCAAGGAACAATCAGCTGTTGATTGCCTCAAGATGAAAACTGGCCAAGTGCCTGCTTAGGCAATTCGCAGCAGCACTGCAGCTTCACAGCCTGCTGGGGCTGGGAAAGGACCTCTGGAGATCATGCAGTCCAACCCTACTGCTAAAGCAGGGTCCCCACAGCAGCTTGCCCAGGAGCACAATGGCCAGGGGGGCTTGGAATCTCTCCAGAGAAGAAAACTCCACAACCTCTCTGGGCAGCCTGCTGCAAGGCTCCAGCACCCTCACACCAAAGAATATTTTCTTCCTGGTCAGATAGAACCTCCTGGCTTCCAGTTTGTGCCCATTGCCTCTTGTCCTGTCTTTGGGCACCACTGACCCATCCTCTTGCCCCCACCCTTTGGCTCTTGCTGAGCATTGCTCAGATCCCCTCTGGGGCTGCTCTTCTGCAGGCTTTCAGCCCCAGGACTCTCAGCCTTTGCTCCTCACAGGGATGCTCCAGGCCCCTCAGCATCTTTGTATCTTCCACTGGACTCTCCCCAGTAGCTCCCTCTCTCTCTTGAACTGGGGAGCCTAGAACTGGACACCAGACAGCATAACCTGTTGTATTTATTGCATCCCATCCTCACACCACAGAGCAGGAATGAACCCAACACTGGTGCTGCCACGGCCTGCACTTCTTCATAGCCTCAGTTGTAGCCAGGGAAGGACGAGGGATGGATAGGGCCACTCTGCTGATCTGTGCTGGACCCCAAATGTGTGTACCAGAGCCTCAACTGTGGTGCTGCCATTCAGGGAGCATGGTGGTAACACCACATGCTGTGCCTGGGTTGGTGACAGCAGCAATACAACACTGTGGCTCTTCTACAAGCCTCAGCTGCATGGAGGAGGTGGGTAAGGGCCCCCAGAAAACTTCCTCCAAATCCACTGCGGGTGCTTAAATTAGAAACCAGGCTCCTCCCCAGTGGGAAGCCAAACCATGACTTCCATGACTTCATTACTCAGCTGATACATGAGAGATGTCTTGAAGGAGCAGGTGGGCTGACTTTGGTTCAAAGGGAACAACTGCAGCTCAGCAGCTTTCTATTTCCGAGGAGGGAGTAATCCCACAGGCTCCAACCCTGCCCTATAAGGGCTTCTCTCCCCCAGCAGTGAGCCTGAGCACCACACGTTAACACCAACAGGATTTAAGCCCTCTGTGTTCTAAGCAGCAGTAAACAGCCAGCATTTGCCCTCCTAGTTCCTCATCTGCCCTCTTTCTGAAGCTCAGCAGTGCCAGCAATGGCTATGCTAGGACCTGATCCGAGCAGCTAAATGGGAGAGTGATCAGCTGCTAGGGGACATCAGATTAGGGTTCAGAGGTCTCTTGGTTCCAGGCTGCTCTGTTTGCCCACTCCACTCCTCAGGTACACCTACGTTGAGGGGTTATGGGCTCTAATCCTACCAGGCAGAAGCCATCTGGGCAACTTGATCTAGTGGAATACATCCTTCAGAGGAGGCTGATCTAGATGACCTTTAAAAGTCCCTTCCAACCCAAACCATTCTATGAATCTGGGAGGAATTTCAGCTTTGCAAAAGTCTTTTTCTGCTGCATTGACTCTTCCTGCTGCTGCTGCTTCTATGACTGACTTGGATTCTACCACCACCTCTGGTCTCTCTCCCCTGGTCTTTTTTATCTAGATCATGAAATCTCCAGGATAAAGACTTCCACTCACTATCTGCACAGTGCCTAGAAGGTTTGCAATGCCATTTCGGCCTCCAAAATTGATTCGGGCTATTAGTAACAATGCTTGACAGCATGTTGGTTTATGCAGCAGGGCAGCAGAGCTTCTCCTGGCAGAAGCCTGTAGAGGGAAGCTGCCAGATGCCCAGCTGTTGGCTTCTTCCAAAATGCATGAGGTATAAAAGTTAGAGCAACAGCCAAGCCTCCCATGGATTCTGTCTTTGATTTATAGCCCTCCGAGTTCCACAGTAGAGGGGAAGAAAAATCACAAACCAGAGGATTTTCGAAGGGCTTTGGGCTAAACTCTTCTCTCTCACTCCAGTGAGAAGAGGAAATCTGCTCAGTGCTGGGGAAGAAAGCAGCTGGAGAGCTGTGTGTGTGCACTCAGAAAAAGTCCTCAGCACAGGGCAGGCAGCACAGCTATCAAAGTCAACAGGAGCCTTTGCACTCAGGCTTTCCATTAACAGTTACTGGAATGAGCTCATCTGGTCTCCAATTTAGCTCTAAAGACATCTTGCTGAGGGTTGTCACATTGCCTGCTCCTCTCCACCCTTCCATATTTGCTAATCCAAGCGTTGTGAATGGGGTTTTGGGTGGCATCCATCTGCCTGCCCTCAGAGCCGAGCGGGACTGCCAGCAGCCCTTGCACTGCAGCACCCCAGCCATAGGGGAGAGGTTCTGGGCCCTAGATAAAATAATCACAAGTGCATTGGCAGTCTCTGTGCAGAGATGAGCCATGCACAGAAACCCCACAGGGTGGGGCAAGGGGGACAAAAGACAAAATCCAGAGGGAGATGCAGGTTTCAGCCTTTTAAGGGCCAAATGCTGAGCCAAATTTGGTTGCTTTATGAGGAGGAGCTGGCATGGAAACTGACTCCCACTGCCTAGGAAAACCAAAAAGGTCTTGCCCCAAGAAGGGCAAGGCATCTGCCCACCTCGTGGCATTCAAAAGCCATCTGGTCCCTCAAAGCTAGGGAGCAAAACATTGACCACCCTAGCAACAGCCACCCAAGATGAGAAAGGCTCTTCCACTGCCCATGCAGCTAATGCTGTTATGGAGGCAGCCAGCAAAAGCAAACCCTATTTACATCCAAAAGGCAACAAAGCAAGCAATCTGCTAAGAGCTAGGTTTTGGTCGTTGGGTTTTGGTTGTTTTGGGGGTTTTTTTTGCAGTTAGAATTAAGTTTGCTGAAGGCAATGGAAAGTCTCCAAGTGGCTCAGGATTGCCCTTTGGTGGAGGAGACAACATGCAGCAAACACAGCTGAAGATTAAGGCTGTTAGCACCTCAAGGCAATAACTGGGTTTTGTTTGTAATGGGCTCTGGTCTTGGCTGAGGTTTGAGGATGTAATAAAACCAATTAGTGAATGTTGCCCACCAGCTGGAAGGGAATCAAAACACATGGGAAAAAAGCCAGCCCAAAAACTTCATGCCTGCTTCTGCTCCTTGAAGCTGAAAGCAAAGGTTGTTTCCTGCATTAGTTGAAGCTGGAAGGACGAAAAATGCCACTTCAGAACATGGTTCAGTGGCCATAGTAGTGTTGAGTTGATGGTTGGACTTGATAATCTTTGAAGTATTTTCCAGCCTTAGCGATCCAGTGACAAATACCCTGATCCTCAGCCACGTCCCCTCTGGCCCTGAATGCTCCTGTCCTTGACTGAAAGAGCAGAGCCAGCACATCCCAAGAAGCCTCTTAGCAGCTGAGAATGCACCCAGGAAGGTGGGGGGGGAAGGGCTGCCTTGCACCTCCAGACCATCCCTGGAAATAACCCATCCATCAACCCTCCCCTCCCAAGCCAGCCCATACAAGGGAGACAAGGCAGCAGGAGCTGTATGGACTGGGGGGGGAGGACAAAAGTGGCCATGCATTGGTCACGGGACCTGTCAGGGACAGCTGTCAGGGGAGGACTAAGGGGATGGTCCTACTAAGCAGCTCATGCGCACACTTTCTGCTGCAACTCCATTGCATACATTTAAAAATGTACTTAGAGAGTAAAAGAGATCTGGATTACACAACACAGAATGGCTTGGGTTGGAAGGGACCTTAAGATCATCCAGTTCCAAGCCCATTGCCATAGGCAGTGGATTACACATCACAGAATGGTTTCGGTTGGAAGGGACCTTAAGATCATCCAGCTCCAAGCCCATTGCCACAGGCAGCGGATTAAACATCACAGAATGGTGTGAGTTGGAAAAGAGCTTAAGGTTATCCAGTCCCAACCCCAGGCCATAGGCAGGGACACCTCCTACTAGACCAGGTTGCTCAAAGCCTCATCCAGCCTGGACTTAATACATATTATATAAATTATAATAAAATAATACTATGCACATTCTAATATAATATATAATTATCAATAAGTATATTCATATACTTTAAGATCTATTTGTTCCCTCCCTCTGCCTCCATCCTTTGTCTCTCAGCTGCTCAGGACTTCCCACCACAAAGCATTTCTCTCCCCCAGGCTAGAGAATGAAGCACCCACTCCAGTGCTGCTGCCAAAACGGGGGCAGCAGGACCCAAGTTGTGCTGCAAGCTCCTCCAACACCCAGCAAAATCTTCATCCCCTGCCCCAAAATGTGCCCTTTAGCCTTGTTGTTGGGGTGAGGTGATCTAGCTGATGCCTGAGTGGGGTTTGAAGGAAAAACAATGCTGAGAGAGGGCTGGAAGAAAACAACTACCTTCAGCTTCTGTCTCCTGCCTTCCCCTGGCCTTGCATCCATGGCGGATGGCTGCTTGCCCCAGCAATCACCTCCAGCCCTGCTCCCACCCAAACTGGTGCCATCATTGCCTCCAGTGATAGTGACACTGCCTTTGCAGGATCCTCCCTACTCCAAAAACCAGAAGTTCTGCAGGCTGAGAGGGAAAAGCCTCCCACACAGAGGGGAGTCCCCAAACCAGGCACTCAGGGCAGCAGGGCACAGTGGGAGCAGTTCAGCACCATTCTGAATTCAGTTTCTCTCCCCCAGTTTTCTTTTTTTCCATGGGAAGGGGCAGCTTTCCATGTCCACATTCGTGTTCCTCAGGTGTCCACCCCCACAGCCCCCCTCACCTGCCAGCAGTCCCTCAATGGCCCTGCCCTTCAGACCTCCCTCCCTCCTCAGCTGCCCCTTTCTCCAGGTGACATGGGAGGAGAGAACAGTGTTTCCTTCCCTCTGCTGGACAAAGCTATCTTCAAATACCCCAAGAGATGGCACTTCATTCCCAGTCCCACACCTTCCAGTTTGGCAGGGTTTCCACTCCCACCACTGATCCTGGGGAGTTCAGTCACCCAAATCTCTGCGAGTGACACAAGCCTTATGTGGTGCTCAACCATAGCCGAGAAGCAAAAATGCCTTTTCCTTCAGATCGTGTTCCACCATAACCCTCTCCTGATGCTTCTACTTGCAAAGTGTAGCTCAGCTCCCTGTGGTTTTAGCCCCCAGCAGCATCCCCTGGCCCGGCTCCTGCTTACCTGGGAGGAGCAGAGAGAAACGCTGAGCTCCCTGGCGAAGGGGACAGGCGGGCTGGGATCTGCGAGCACCCCAAGGTGATGCAGCTCTCAACTTATAGTGACATTTGATCCTCTGGAGGAGCCCATTGGCCCCTGACTCCCTGTGGTGAGCAGGGAAGGGAGTAGGGACAGGGTGGGAGGAGGGGGAGAAGCAAGGAAAGGAGAAAAAAAAGGTCATACTATGTATAGGAGCAGCTGGAGGAATCACACAGATGATGTTGAGATGGGAGGGACATGTTCGGAGAAGAAAAAAAACCCCAAACCTCCGAGGCTTATGCTTCTATATTTACAACCCCACCAGGCAGGCAGAGCTTAAAGAGGCCTGAGGCAAAGGCCCCACAGGAACAAATGTGGGGGCCCCCTACAGCTCTGCGGTGCGTGGCCATAGCTTAAAAGGTGGTTGTGGCACCCTGGCTCTTGCAATCTCACAAGCAGCAGCAGGCTCTGGCACCTGGGCAGGGCAGGAGCTGGTCCCTGCTGCCCCTCTCCATGTCAGCAGGTGCTGGCTGTGCTGCAGGGTTAGAGCCTGGGGAGCTTCTGCCGTCTGAAGCAAGCAGTCAAGGGGTATGTGAGAAGTCCTAAGCACCTGTGTTGGAGGTGTGTGGCACACACCCCTGGCTAATACTGCCAAGGCTCTGCCATGTCTCGTGGCTGGAGGAGACCTGGAAAAAGGCAGCAAGAGAGCTTGCCTGTCCTCAAGCCACACTCAGAGCCTTCCTCAGCACAATGCAAAAGCATTAATTAAGTCAAGACCTCTCAGAGAGGGCAAAGCCCATCTGGCTGGACCTTGCCTTTAGGTGCTCAGAAGAGTTTTGCCAGCCAAGCACTCTCCACAGCGTCACAGCTGAGGACTGCAGTGCCTCACAGAGCCCCTCTGGTCATGGTTTCCATTTCACTAAACGTCGCAGGCTGCAGCTCCCCATCCCCTCCCACCCCTCCGTGCTCTTGGCAGGGCTCCCCAGCCAGGCAGAGCGTGCCCGGCCGTACCCGGCCGCTCCAGCACCCCCTTTCTCCCAGCCTGTAGGAGCAGAGGCAGGTGGTATTTTCGTCCCGGGTCACAGATCGATTCCTGCCCATTCTTTCCGCTGCTGCTGGCAGGACAGAGTCCCCAGCCGAGGATGTAGAGCCCAGCTTTTGGACCCGTGGAGCAGGAGCCAGCGCTGCAGCTTCCCACTGCCCAGGTAACCTGCGTGAGCCCACAGCCCCTCGGGTCCCAGCTTTGTGTTCTCAGCCGTCCAGCAGCTCAGCCCTTCGCCTCCCCAGCTCAAGCCACTGCCTTTGTCGCTCGTTGGGTGGGAGGGAAACAGTGCATCCAGCCTCAGCACCCTGGTTTCAGACGGGGGGTTGGCTGGGTGAGAAAAGCTGGGTGTGCACCCTGCACTGCCAAGGAGAGTGGCACCTGCATGGTGAGGACACGTGGCTGGACCTCCACTCCCTCTCCCCATCTCTGCTGAAAGCCTCAATGCAGCAAACCAGCTCCTACACTGGGGTTTCAGCACCTGGCAGCATTTTAACCACCTTCCATTGGCTCCTTTTCCCTCACCAAGAAATCCTGTGCTGCCCAAAGAGTAGACCCCCAGCTCTTTCTCCTTTTATGTTTGTGGTGGACCTAGTTTGGCAATGGGATGCACCAGCCTCCTTTACATGTCCCTTACAGCTGGCCTCTGCTCCTGATAGGGACGTCATGGCTCAGGTCTCCACACTAAGGTCTGCATCAGCCTACTAAAACAAAGATATGTGTGTGAGTGTGTGTGTGTGTGTGTGTGTGTGTGCGCGCACAAGTGTGGGCGAAGGCTGGGTTCACACCAGGGTGGTTCTCAGTAGACATGAGCCTCAACACTCCCATGGTCCTACCTGGCCCATTTGCTGCTGGTTGGTTGGCAAGAGTGATGAGAGCACCTGGGATGGTTGCACAGCCTCAGGCAGAGCTGGGCTGCTTGTGCAGAGCAGCAGGGAAGAGCTCCACATCATTCCCATTTCCCTCTAAGCATCTTGACAAATGTGTTGTTGATACAGGCTCCAGCAAGGACAGGTAACTAGATGCTTCTACCTGCTGCAGCTCTGGTTTCAGATAGATGAGATGCCAAAACTGCTGCCTGCAGCAGCCTCTTAGCTCCTGTGCACATCCGTGCTCAGCTCAGTTCCTGATCCAGACACATTAGGCAGCTGCTCCAGACAATGCCCATCTTGACATCAGGCATCATGGCTGTGCTGCTTCTCCATTGCCATCCCTGCAAGCAATGGATCATCAGCTTTGGATTGTTCCCCAGTGCATCCTTTGGGCTGCCTCTGCCAGAGCATCTGTGTCCATACTATGCATCTTGTTTTCAGTCCAGGCATGAACTGCTTCCCCTCTTCCCATGGGACTGAGGGGATCTGCTCCATGGCTCTAGGCAGAGTTGTCTGCTGCACACATCTGTTTGCTCTGCTGTCTTCTCATTCACAGCCCAGGCCCATCCCCTGCAGCCCATTTTAGGTTTGCCCTTTCTTCTCTTTGGGCATCTAGTCTTGTCCTAAAGAGGGCAGAGAGAATCCTCTACAACACTTCTTTCACACCTTAGCCACATCCCTTGGGCTCTTCACACCTACCTTACATCCAGTCCTTAGTTCACCTCTTGATCCATCACACAGCAGCCTCATTCACAAACCTGCAACATTTCCACCAGCAGCTTTGCCTCTCTTCACTGTACAGAGTCCTGCTCTGGCATATGTGTTTTGTGCTTGACATCGTCCCTCCTCCCTGCACCAGGACAAGGTGTACTTGGACTCACCTTGGAGCTGCTGCAGTCAGCCATGGCAGCCTAGAGAGCAAGAGAACCACCACCACCACCCACCTCATACTCCCTATACATGCCAAAAGCCATCAGATTTGGTTAGGGGAGGGTGCAGCAAGCACCTCTTGGGGGGAGCTCCTCTTCTCTCCAGCTGCCAGGTTAGGAGATGGTATGCATGCAGGTCATGGATGTGGGCCAAGGTTTTAAACTGCATCAAGTCCACCCCTCTGCTGACCTCAAACATGAGCCTGGTGTGCTTTTGCAGACACAGCAGTTCCACCTGCGAGAGGATGCAGCAAATCAGTGTTCCTCTTGGAACAAGCCAAGGTAGAGATCTGGAGAAGTTTCCACTAGGTAGCCTACCCTGATATCACATTTCTTTTTAGGAGGTAGAAGCACTCAAAGCAGTTATTTGAGCTGGGCCACAAGAATGTGAGACACTGTGCAGCCTGCTCTGGGTGAACCTACTGTCAGGGAAGTTGGACCAGGTATCTTGAGAGGTCTCTTCCAATCCATACCATGCAGAGGCATTTGCCTCTCTTCTACCCTCATCTATCATGCTCATCACATTGGCATGGGTAGCCTTTCCATGGGTCACTGCCTCTCCAGCTGGATGCTTCTTAGCCAGCAAACTAGAAAAGTGCTGGAAAAGTGGATTGGAAGATCTCTACAGCACTGGAAGTCTGAAATCCTACCTGTGGCTTCATGTCCAAGAAAGATTACAGTGTTTGTCAATAAATCAGCTGGATCCTTCCCATCAACAGGTGCCAGTTCACAACCCAGGGGAGAGCCAAGTCCTCAGATGAAACCACCTATTCACCATCTGCTGACCAACACTGAGCTGACTGCTCTGGTACTGACATGAGTCCTGCTTTGCTCTGTGAGCTGGGCCCAACGGACCCCTAGAGGTCCTTCCTCACCCAAGTCTGGCCACAACTCTGCACTTCCACCTTCATGCTAGAGCTGCAGAGAAGCTTTTACTGACCTCTTCTACCACCCGAAAAAAAAAAAAAAAATTTAAAGTGAATTTGTGAGGAAAACATTTTGCTTGTGTTGTTCCATCATTAAACATGTTTCTTTTCTCCTCCCCTGTCCCCAGAGTCATATCTAGATGCTTCCAGAGCAGCATCTCTTGATTGGGTTTGCACAACACATCCCTCTCCTGGCTCTGGGATGTTTGTCCCTTTGGAAGAGCAGCAGAGAAACATGAAGCTATCCAGGAAGACGTCGTGATGGAGCTGGCTGGGGAAGGGTGGGGAGATGTTTTTCTGTCTCATGACATTCAGCTGTAAAACTTCCAGGGTGGGTGGAAAATGTAAATCACAAGAGCCACTGGAGGAGGAAAACTAAATCCTTATCCAGTTCCTCCCCTTTTCTTCTCTTTATCTCACCCCAGAGGAAAGGATTCTGCAGCGAGGCATAATCAGCAGTTCAAGGTTAGAGTAGATGCTCTGTGTTCACTGAAACAGTCTTTCCAGCTTAATTGAAGTCCCTGCCAATAAAAAGGCAGATCAGATAGTGACTAAGTAAGTTCTCTCAAAAAGGACACAATGCAGAGAGATATAATTAATTATTTGCAGTTCCTGGGCAAAATCCAACGACCTGTTTTATGCAGCCAGTCAAGCAAGACCAGAACAGCCTTCAGATTTAAAACCAGCTCCTCTATTCCACAGAGCCCCAGCATGCTGGGGATTGCAAGGGACCTCTGGAGATCATCCAGTCCAACCCCACTGCTGGGCAGCCTGCTGCAGGGCTCCAGCACCCTCACACCAAAGAATATTTTCTTCCTGGTCAGATAGAACCTCCTGGCTTCCAGTTTGTGCCCACTGCCTCTTGTTCTGTCTTTGGGCACCACTGACAAGAGTCTGGCCCCATCCCCTTGCCCCCACCCTTCGGCTCTTGCTGAGCATTGCTCAGATCCCCTCTGGGGCTGCTCAACACCATCAGGTTGCTGCTAGTTTACTGGCAGTGCAGGGATCTTGGGGAACTTGAAACACCTCAAGAAGACCAAACAAAGACTGTGATTCGTTCCTGGCTTGTCCAATTCCTCTGCTTGGCCTTTTGGGCTGGGGATGGATCTCAGTCCTCAATTTGCCTCTTCCTTCCCAGATAGAAGTTACAATGTGCAGCCATCAATATTCACAGCAATGCTCCTCTTGGAGCAGCCACTCAGATACACAGAAGAGCACTCATCAGCTTGTGGGCTCACCTACCTGAATGCTGGAGCACAGCTGAGGAACCTCAGGGTGCCAGCATCTTCTCCTGATGGTAGTTTGATCACATCTCTAAGGTTGGGAGGCATAAAAAGGAGAACAAGAGCAACAAGCCAGCTTTTTTTTAATGGATGGCCAAATTACCTGTGTACGACTCCAGCCATCTTCTTGATGTTCCTCTTGCTTCTGGAAGGAAGGAGTCAATCAACACTTCCATAGTGAAAAGAACCCATCCCCATCGTATCTCCTCAGCTTGTAAGAGTATCATAGAATCATAGAATAGTAAGGTTGGAAGGGACCTCAAGGATCATCTAGTTCCAACCCCATGCCACAGGCAGGGACACCTCCCAGTATAAACTGGACATCTTTGCACCAGAAAGAAGGAAGGGAGCTGAACACCTCCTGCCTCAGCATCAGCTGCAGGCTTGTGCAGCACATGCTGCAGATATCCTCACAAGGATGGAGTGGCCTCTGTGGTGAGAACGGCAGAGCAGGGCACAATGTGTCCTTGGGCACTTTTAAACTGGTGAAAATGTCTTATTCACAAGAGAGGGTTTTTTTCCCCTCTAAGTTACCGGTTGGGTTGGCTGCAGTTGTCAATGCCTGGGGTTCTTCAAGCAATACTTTCAGTGCTGGAGAGACACAAAGTCACCATTGCTCCAAAAAGACAATGGCAGTTTGGAGATGCTGAAGGCATCAATCAAAGAGGAATTATATGTCCAATCCTTCACCCAATTAACTCCCAATCTTTCCTCCAAGGAGCAGCCTCTCCTGCAGAGCCAGGCATGATCTCATCTGGCAGCAGGGGAGGGAGGAAGGAAATGGACAGCTCACCTCCAACTGCAGCTCCAAAACACCAGCACCTGCAGCTCTTCCGTGAGAACTGGCTTCGGGGGGGCCCACTCTGATGGGTGTGGGAAATGCTTTGCTACCCTTAATCCATAACAGAGTGACTGGAAGTCAGATGAAAACCCTATGGTTTTCATTTAGGTGGGACAAGACCTCTAAGCTCCAACCATCAGCCAAGTCCATTTGAGATACATGAACTCCCAGAGTCAATGAGAAACAAGGCTTAGCAGCATGCTGCTGGAGAAGAACCAAGCACCTGCCTTCAGAGGTGACTTCCTGGCATTGCTCACCAGCCTTCCAAAAGCCAGATGGGACCCACCAAGCTTAACCTGGGTGCAAAGCTTCTTTGTAAGCCTCCAAAGAGACCACTTTTGAATCCCCTCCATCTCACTGTGAGCATATTTAATCTACCAGCACCTCAGCACCCACACTACAAGCTCCCATGAGAAAGTGAAGTCTGAACTGGGACGGCAGCTGGAGAAGGGATGAAACACTCCAGGACCAAGAGGCAGTAGATATCTGTGTGGCCTTTGGGCAGCCTATGTGTTCAGCCAGTACAAAGGCAGCTGTTGGTGCCATCTTTACCAGTGGTCTCAGCCTTGATCTTTGAGTCCAACCACCCAAAAACCCCAACCAAAAATCCACCAAACAACTCCAACCCACCCTGTGCTCCCAGCACTGCATTTTCTGGGCACCCTCTGCATACAGCAAGTTCCTGGCCAGGAACAAACAGGGATGGAGCCAGAACTTGTGCTCTCCCTCTCCAGGGATGGCAGCAATCAAAGCACAGCTCCACATTTGCATTTTGCAACCCTGCCTTTTGCAAAACAGCAAAGCTGACCAGCAGCAAACTTGAAAAGCCTCCAACTGGTTTCATTGCCTGGAGCTGCTCTGCTAGAATATCTTGTCCTGACAACATTGCCATCACCTGCCCTTCACCTCTCTGGTACTTTTAGGTGCCAAACTTTGCAAAGCCAAAGTTGAGGGCATGCAGTGGTGTTACTTGATAGACCTTCCTGCTAATTTTAGGGGATGGAACTTTTCTTGCTTTCAAAAAGTCACTTTAGTTAGTTTTGAGAAGCCTCTCGGGCTTTCTGGCTGCTTTAAATGCTACTTTTCCCTTCTGATGTTATGAACTTTCCTACAGGGCTCCAGAAAAAACACCAGAAAACCTGGAATGATCTTGAAGGCACAATGAGATGTTAATTCTGTAACCAGAGCAGAGAGAGACAATGCGGCCGGCATGTAAGTGACCGCAGATGGAAGCAAGTCACACACCAGTAAGTGCTGCATTTCAGAGAATCACACAATTGTCAGGGCTGGAAGGGAGCTCAGGTAGCATCCAGCTCCAACCCCCTGCCATAGGCAGGGACACCTCACACTAGATCAAGCTGCTCAGAGCCACATTCAGACTGGCCTCAAAAAAAACTCCAGGGATGAGTCTTCCACCACCTCCCTGGGCAACCTGTGCCAGTGTCTCACCACCCTCATGGTGAAGAAATTCTTCCTAAGATCCAATCTGAATCTCCCCATTTCTAGCTTTGTTCCATTCTCCACAGTCCTATCACTACGTGACACCCTGAAAAGTCTCTCCCCAGCTTTCTTGTAGCCCACTTGGATACCGGAAGGCCATAATAAGGTCTCTTTGGAGCCTTCTCCTCTCCAGGTTGAACCAGCCCCAACTCTCTCAGCCTGTCTCCATAGCAGAGCAGCTCCAGCCCTCTGATCATCCTTGTTGCCCTTCTATGGACACCTTTCAGCATGTCCAGAGCTTTCCTATAATAGGAGGTCCAGACCTGGACACAGCACTCCAAGTGGAGTCTCACCAGAGTGGCAGAATCCTCTCCTTCACCCTGCTGCCCACACGTCTCTCGCTGCAGCCCAGGCTCTGGTTGCTCTCTGGGCTGCCAGTGCACACTGACAGCTTCTTATCCACCAGCACCCCCAAGTCCATTTCTTCAGGGCTGCTCTCAAGTCAGTCACTGCCCAGCCTATATCAGTGCTTGGAATTGCCCTGACCCAGATGCAGGACCTTGTGCTTGGTCTCGTTGAACTTCATGAAGGTGGTTTCATCTTTCTTCAGTTCATACTGAGTCTTGATTTTGGGGTAGAACATTGCTCCATACCTCAGCTGTTTGCTCTGGGAGGCGTGCTTGCTCCATTTGCTTTGGACATCTAAGGCATCTTATCTGTGGGATTCAGGAGATCAGAAAGTGGTTTGGGTTGCAAGGCATCTTAAAGATCAACCCCCCTGCAGTGAGCAGGGACGGTTTCAATTAGAGCAGGTTGCTCAGAGCTCCCAAACAACCTGACCTGGAACACTTCCAGGGAGCTGGGATCTACAACTCCTCTAAGCTAGATGTTTCTCTGAAGATAAGGGCGGACCATCTGAGACAGAGCCTGGGTTCATCCTCAGGCTATTAACACCTAAATGAAAAGAGAAACAGTGGGGCTGAAGACTGAGCAGCAAGATGGGAGCCAGGACCAGCGCATGGTGCTGCTGCTTTGGCCTTTTCCTGGTGGCAGAGAGCCAGGAGACCAGCCAAAGTGCACACTGCAATGAGACACAGCCTCTCCCCAGCCTTGGGGAAGGACCTACCCAACCAGACCCCTCTGGCTCATTTATTAAAAGATGAAAGCAGCAAATTCCAAGTATAATGTGTTTGCTCATAAATCCCAGTGATATTTCCCCCTTTACTTTCTCCACCGTTCTTCACCTCCAAAAGCCCCAAGCCCACGATGCCTCTTATTTATTTGAAGGGTGATGTGTGCATAGCTTTAGCATCACCAAATCACTTCTACTGAGATGATTACTTAGAGTTATCATGAAGCAATTGGGCACCTTGGTGAACTTTGTCATCTAAATCAAATTGCTCCATTGCAACCAAAGCCCTTAGGAGCCCCCATCTGAAATCCCCAGGAGACAGCCTGTGGTCTGCCTCACTCTCAGGGTCCCTGGGATGAGTCTGAAGCAAATGTGAGTTCAAATTGAACTTCTCAGTGCTGCTGGGTCAATTTAGCTGCTTTAAAATATTATTTATATGGACAGGCACGTACATATATATATCATACAGCACGAGGGGAAGTGCACTGAGCTGGCAAGAGCTGCCGACAGACCAACCTCAGAGCCTTGTTCAGCAGCAGATCAGCTGCCACTTCGTTATTTATAGCCACCCTGCTCTTGAAGCATGTTTATTTGCCTTCCCTAAGGTGGTGGTGGCAGGAGGGGAAGCTCTGACATTCAGGCCCAGGTGTCTCTGAGTCTGACCTTTCCTTCAAAGAGCAGAAAGCTGCAGACACATTTCAAGGAACAGTCAGCTGGAAACTCTAGACTTGTGTCCACCACCTCCCTGGAGAGGCTCAGTGCAGAGCTGCAGCAAGGGTTGAGCAGAGATCTGCTGATTAGCCACCCCATACCCATAAGGAAGGTCATCAAACTGAGCCTTTAATTGTTTTATACCTGCAAAGAGAATCAACTGAAGCCCAGACCCAGTCCAGAGGCAGAGCAGAAGCTATGCAAAGACACAACATTCCAAACAGATTTGAGTCTTCCATCAGCTAAGCTTTCCCCAGGCAGGAATAATGCTGCTTTATGGCCTGCAGGAAGCAGATCATAATGGTTGTGGACCATGTTTTTCAGTCCCATCACACACATGCTCATAGTAAATCTTGGTGGAGAGAAGGCAGCCCTGACACCTGCCACAAAAAAGATGAGCAGTAAGTTGTGCTGTTACTGTACCCACACCCCAGCTATATTTAAAGTAGGTGCTGCACAAGAGGATCTTCCCCTTCTGCAGAACCTAAATAGACAGGGGAAAAAAGAAATTTAGGAGAATGACAGAATCATTTTGTTTGGAAGAGGCTTTTAAGATCCTCAAGCCCAGCTGTTAAGCCAGCACCACCAGGTCACTGCTAAGCCACATCCCTCAGCAGCACAGCTTTTAAACCTCTCCAGCAATGGAGAGTCCACCAGTTTCAGGTTTTGACAACCTTTCTGGGTAAGAAATTGTTCCTCGTGTCCAACCTAAAGCTTCCCTGGTGCAACTTGAGGCCATTTGCTCTTGTCCTGTTACTGGGGAGAAGAAACTGACCCCCACCTGGCTCCAACCTCCTTTCAGGGAGTTATGGAGAGCAATGAGGTCTGCCCTTAACCTCCTTTTCTCCAGGCTGAATAACTCCAGCTGCTCCTTAGAAGCAACACCTCAAAGTCTGTAAAGGGTTAACCCTAAAGCTAAACTCAAACCAGTACAAAGTCAGAGCCCTAGAAGCCCACACAGGGGTTCCAGCCCCTCCTGGGGCCATTGTCCTGCCCAAGGGGGATGGTAATTTGGGACAGAGAGAGGGAATGAAGGCAGCCAGCAGATACAAGGACCAGGAAAGCATTACTCTATCAGACTCTTGGAGTAGGCTTCCAAGAAAGACTCACTGATGCTCTCCTTTACCCTAGCTACACTCAAAAGGCAACAGTGCCAGAAAAAGGTTGAGCTGCATCTCAGAATGAAAGCTTCAGAGATGTCAGTGAGGTAAAAAACACAATTCTGTGGAAAGAGAGAGGAGGAAAGGCTTGGAGCAGTCACCTCCTGAGTAAAGCCAGACCAGTAAACTGCTTTGGAAAGTCACAGCCTGCTCTCTGTTGCTCACACAAGCAGGATAGGTCCTCAGAGAACTCTCCACATCCCTGAGAGACCCAAGGTGCCTGTGTCATGCAGAGGCAGCTGGAGGCAAGCTGGCTTTGCAAAGGTTGCAGCACGACACCACCACAGCAACTTCACCTGTAGGAGCTTTCCATTTAACCAGTGGTGACCAGAAGCACTTCACAGATACCACAGCTTTCTTCTGAAGGGAACACCATCATCAGCCACAGCATCCTTCTTTGCTGCCTGTGAAAGGGAGAAATGAGCCTTCATCCCCTCTCAGCATTGTCCAAGCTGCACATCCAGAGCAGCTGGGCTGCAGTACCCCTTTTGGGGAGGTTTCTTCACCATTCTGCCACTCCCAGCACATGTGCACCACATCCATTTGAGAGGAGAAACAGCAAACCATAAAGGCAACTTAACTGTGGACACATTTCCCCCTGGCAGATACAGGCACCTCATAAAGAGCTACACACATCTGCTCCAAGCCAGGTCTGTCCCTGGTTCCCCACCATCACTAAGAGTGATCTGCTCTCCCCAGAGACCACAGAACCTGCTCACTTCTGTCCTCTGACCACAACTGGGACCATGCCAGTTGTTCTTGTTGAAATCACATCTAGGTCCCCATGGGCTTTCAGTGGGGAAAACACATCCTCCAAGTGAACCCTCCTCTTCAAGGAAGAATCTTTCACAAACAGCCTTTGAGACCTCTTCTGTGCTCTCCAAGCTGGCAGGACACAGGAATAGTAACAGGAGAAGATTCTGGCCATGCTTTCCACCAGCCAACTGCAGATCAGAGCTGGAACAAATTGGTACAAGCAATTTGTACACATCCAAGGGCAGAGCAGTGCTGTTTTCACCTCACACCAGTATGTCTCTCTGTGCCCCATTGCTCATGCCTCAGGTGAAAGTTCCAGCGTGGCAGGGGAAGGGCTGAAGAGAGGAAGATGAGGCCACATGGTGTCCATCCTCCACAGCAACACAGCCTCCTTGAATTCCTATTTCCAGCAGAAGCTGAAGCAGAGGATGGAGAGGACAAGGGTACCAATAGGCAGAAAGATGACAGCAAGAAGTGAGAACTTCCCTCTTCCTAACACATTAGGAGAGCATAAGTAAGGAGAAAACAAATTGTTTCCTGTCTCTACACCACAGACATATTATTTGGAAGGTCACCTCCATCCTAAAGGTCATCCACCTTTTAGGATGAAAAGGAATGGCCTCAAGTTGCACCAGGGGAGGATTAGTTGGACATCAGAAGACACTCCTTCACTGGAAGGGTTCTCAAAGTCTGGACCAGGTTCCCCAGGAAGGTGCTTGAATCCCCATCCCTGGAGGCGTTTAAAAATGCAGAGATGTGGTGCTGAGGGACATGGTTTAGAACCAGCCCTGGCAGAATCAGAGAATGGTTGGACTGAGTAATCTTTGAGATCTTCTCCAACCAAAACAATTCCATGGTTCTCTAAAAAGGTTTTTCGTTAGATGGTTCCAGATGGGGCAGTCAGCTGGGCTCCTGTACAGGCAGCTTCAGGGACCTCATCTCTACAGCCTGTTTATGCAGCTGAAGAAGTTATTTTACAGCTGATATCACCAATCTGGGTAGCTGAATCCTGTTGACATTGCTCGGGCATCTGCTGGTTAGAGAGCTGAGCTCTGTGTACTACTTCTAGTTGATGGCTCTGGGAGCACTGGGAACTGATGCCAGCAGGTCAAGAGAGCTTCTTCTTCCCCTCGGCTCTGCCCAAGTGAGGCTGCACCTGGAGTCCTAGGTCCAGTTCTGGGCTCCCCAGTTCAAGAAGGACAGGGAACTACAGGAGAGAATCCAGTGGAGGCTACAACGCTACTGAGGGGCCTGGAGCAGCTCTGTGAGGAGGAAAGGCTGAGAGCCTGCATGAGAGCAGCCCCAGAAGGGATCTGAGTAATGCTCAGCACGAGCTGAAGGATGAGGGGCAAGAGGATGGAGCCAGACACTCGACAGTGGTGTCCAGGGACAGGACAAGGGGCACAAACCAGAACCCAGGAGGTTTTATCTGAAAAGTGAGGAGAAACTTGGTGTGAGGGTGCTGGAGCCCTGCAGCAGGCTGCCCAGAGAGGTCACGGAGTCTTTGTCTGAGATTCCGACCCCACCTGGCCATTGTGATCCTGGGCAAGCTGCTGTGGGTGCCCTGTTTTGGCAGGGAGGGTAGACTGGATGATCTCCAGAGATCTCTTCCAACCTCCAGCATGCTGGGATTCTGTAGAAGTCTTCTGCATGCAGCTGCATCTCTCACCCAAACACCACTCTCATTTCCCAGTCCATTACCCCCAATAACAATGAATGCAGCAACAGGAGAAGGATCTCCTAACCATGACCCATGCAGCCCTTTTCCTGCACACATCAAGTTTCTTCTTGTCATTCAGCCTGACGTAGGTCCTCCTCCACTTGCTGTTCTGAGGGCTGCAAGGCCTTAGAGAAGGAGTTTAATGTAGAGTTCCTGCAGCAAAGAAACTCCTCAGAGCTGCCATGGTTACAACATCTTCCTCAAATTTTATTAAATGCTTACAAAAAAAACCCAAACAAACCCAAAACCCCCAAAAATACCCAAACCAAACAACCCCGAAGATCCAGGCTGCAGTAAATTCAAGCAGAAAGCACACTGAGGCAGCAGGTGAGAGAAGATGCTCTCCCCTCCATCAAGGGAGCAGAAACGAGTTGCAAAAATCATCTTGACATGGGAAGAGGGGAGGAAGAAGATTTTAAAGAGGGGGATGAGGGACACACTAAAACCATGAAGTGTAAAGACGTGGTTGAGAAAGAGCCCTGGGAGTTGATTTCCAGCCCTCAGGCTCAAAGGCCAGAGTGCCACCCTGCTCAGTTTCCCTACCTTCACAGCAAGCCCTGACCTCCCCAAACAACTCTCTGGGATGCCCTTTCACTGAGGCAGCTTCCAGCACATGAGCAGCAGCCACAGCCCCTGTCCACCTCCAGGCAGCTCATCAACCTCTGGCTTTAGAAGAGTTTCAAGCACTAGCACTGGTGCCCAGGGAACAAGCAAATCCCCTTTTCCAGTCAAAGGAGGTGATCCCAGTGGTTCGGACTCCTCATCTGGGAAAGGAAACCTCCAGTCCGTGTTAGACAGGGAGGAGCCAGGAGCTCTTTGAAAGAAAGCTGCCATGGCCACTGCTGAGATGGAAAAGCAGCAGGAAGGTGTTGACATGGGTATTTAAGTGATTAGAGGATGCTCTGGGAACTAAAGGAGACCAGGGCTAGGTGGAATGATTTGTTGTAGAGACCAGAAGATGAGATGGAAGTGCAGATGGTGTAGAGGGACAGAGGCTGCATTGTAAACAGGGGAAGACTTTATCCACAGCTAGCACCAGGAGGGTGTTAAGTGGTCCTTGCGGTCTCCTCACACTGAAGATAATCCCATTGCCCTCCTCACAAACAGCTTCTTCTACTGGGTTTCTGCTGAACTCCCTCTCTCACCATTCAGTCAGCAAGAGCCACAAAAGTGGAAATTCTTCACTAGGTAGCAAAAGCTTAGCCAGCTCAGGAGGGCAGCAGATCTCTCTCTTCCTTGAGGAAGAAAAAAAAAAAAAACCCACAACAAAAGAGGGGGAGAGAAGAGGCAGAGCCACAGCCTCCCAGCTCCTTAGCAGAGCCAGATGAAACAACGAAACAACCCTCCCAGCCCCCAAAACAACCCAACAAAACAGATAGGAGAAGCCAAAGAATCCCACGGGAGGTTAAAAGAGAGATGGAGTTTTGCCAGCTGCTCCTGTTCCTTTCGTCCAACGGGAGGCAGCCTGGGGCACTGCTCACACCCCGGAGGAGTCAGGCTGTACCAAAGCAGGCTGGCACCAGGCAGCAGAGGAGAAACATCCTTCAATTATCTTCTGTGCAGCAGAGGAAAGAGAGGCGTTGAGGGTTGCATCGAGCCAGGACCAAGCTCAGCTGCAAGACAAGAAAGCAACAAGTTTATGAACCCTGTGAGCAATGCCCAAGGCTGTCCAGAGGCTGCACCTTGTCTGCCAGTTACAGATGGCCTCCTCCCACCCCTTTCCACAAAGCCCCACGAACCAGCCCCGAAAGCTTCAGCCCTGCAGGGCAGTGCTACGTGCCCACAACAGAGCAGATGCCAAGGGCTGTACACCCAGCAGAGGTCACAGCTGCCCAGGCAAAAGGATGGACGTGCTCCTGCTCAGCCATCCCACCCTGAGAAGGATATCAGCAGGTTTTTTACCCAGCCAGAGAAAGCCACTAAGGGAGAAAATGAGCTCCTAGAGCCCCTGGCAGCCACAGCTCTCTGCTCAGGACCATCTGCAGCAGTATCAGGTTCCTGCAGGTCTCACTCTGCTCGGTGTGTGACAGCTGGTGCAGCCAAGGGACTCCAGCACACAAATGACTCCTCCATGCTGATGTGCTCTCCACCATCCTTACTTCGGGACTGATTGCAGATGGAGTAGGAGCTCAGGGGAATAGCTGGGGGTCAAAGAGTGGGTGAGCAACTCTCCACCCACCTGCGCTCAACCAGCAGCAGGGAAGCTTAACCCTTGACTCAGTTTCTAGCCCCATTTCCTTCCAGCTTATCACAACCCATCCAAGTTTCTCAGGCAGCATTTTCCCTGCTTTCCTTGGCTTTTCAGCTCTGGCCTTCCTGCTGCCAATAAAACAGCTCCATCTGTTCCTTTGCTTTTGCTTCATTACTCAGTAAGGAGGAAGACACTCAACACGTCTTGCTTGTTGCAGAATGTCTCTTGAGCACACAAAGCTCTGAAGCAAATCAAACAAAGCCAAGCATGACAGGGGAGAAAAATAAATTAGGAGTTCATTTTCTTTTGCTGTCTCTTAGCATCTCTCTGCCTCCCTAGTCAAACACAGATTCCAGCACAGCCACGTGCCATGGAAGCTACCACTCAGAAGGTCTCCAAGACCCACAGTACAGCAGGTTTCAGGTCAGATGGGATACTGAGAAAGCAGCAAGAGTGATTTTTAAGAGCACAGTGACCACAGATTTTGAAGTTCTAGGGCACTAGTTGGCCTTTAACTTTGGGAACAGAGTTTTCCTGCTACATGCAGGTTACATCTAAACTTCCCCCTGCAGGAAACCCCTCCAAGTAGCATCTGGCATCAAGAGCCTGCTCTGACCCAGCTGGGTAGCTACCATTTTTTCTAGGACAAGGAAAACCCTCAAACTGCTAATCAGTGGTTGGGAATTTCACTGCCCTGCCTCTTTAGTATTCCCAACACAAGCCTGGAGAAGGTCAACCTTGTAATTCTGGTTTACAAGCACTGCTAGATCACAGCTCCTCTTGTAGGACAGGCTGTCCACAAGACCACATGAAACAGGAGCAGATGAAATCAGTCCACAATCAATCCTACCATCAGAGACACTTTCTGGCTCACCTTGCAGCAGATAAAAATCACACAAGCAATTACCAATTCCTATACAGACAGAACCAGGAGTGTTGCATAACACAAGTATGCACCCCAAGCATTTTGGCTTTCTGACCCAGAACAATCTGGAACAGCCCCAAGGCTGGGCACAAGAGCAGGTATATGATGAAGGAATGGACTCTGGGCCTTTTTTGGGGGGGCTAGTGCAGACATATTTTTAAGAGTAGCCTAAGGCACAAAGCTGACAAGCTGCTGGGAATGACCAACAGTTGTCACTCTCAGCTGGCAAAAGTCCTCACCAAGCTCCCTCGCAGAAACAGCAGGAGGTTTTTCCACGACTGGAGCTGAAATAAACCACAGAATCATAGACTGATTTGGATTGGAAGGGACTATCAAAGGTCATCTAGTCCAACCACAGACATCTGCAACTACAGCAGGTTGCTCAGAGCCCCAAACAACTTCACTAGGAGTGGTTCCAGGGATGGGACATCTACCACCTACGTAGGCAACCTGGGCCAGGGTCTCACCACCTTCAGTGTCAAACATTTCTCCCTTCTCTCCAGTCTGAAACTCCCTCTCTTAGTTCAAACAGTCACCCCTTGTCCTGTCACAACATATCCTGCTTAGAAGTCTTGTCTCCAGCTTTCTGCTTGTCCTCTCTCAACGTTTAAAGGCCACCAGGTCTCCCCACAGCCTTCTCTTCTGCAGGCTGAACCACCCCAACTCTCCCAAGACTCTCCTCACAGGAGAGGGCTTCCAGCCCTCCCTGGTCACTAAAAACAAACAAACAACAACAACAAAAAAACCACCACAAAACACAAAACAAACAAACAAAACTGGTTTCATCTTTCTGTCCCCACCAGACACCCTGTGCTCCACCATGCAGGAAATCTGAGCAGAAAGAGCTGGTGATGAGTTAGTGATAAAGTAGGAAAAGCAGTGCTGCATCCCCTCAGGAACTGCACTGTGCTGACCAAAGGTGGTCCAGCTGCAGCTGCCACTGAGGCTAAGACCTGACCCAGCCCAGAGCCCATTTCTCTTTCACTGAAGAACGAACGATGCAGGCAGGACAGTGGCAAAGAGAAAAGTTTGGTTTATCTTAAGCTGAGAACATGAGAAGGTTGCTGCTATGCTTGACAAAGCAAGGCAAGGGCAGAGTCAGTGCAGTGACCATGCTCTGCCCCACCAGCAGGGCTCAGCTCCAACACCCTGCATTGCACTGGGACACCTTCCCAGAGCAGCTGAAACCGCTCAAGCCCGCTGCTGGCTTGGGCTCCAGTGCCATGTGGAGTTCACGGCTGTGCTAACGAGTTCATGGCTGTGCTAACAACTGGGCTTTGGAAAGCCATGAAACGTTCCTGGCTTGGGCCTCTGGAGAATGTTTGACAGCTTCAAAGCTCGAGACCTGCTCTGTTTCTCTTAACGTTTCCTTCCGAATCCCGTAAGGACTTGCCAAGGCACAAACATCTGGAGTCCCCAGGAGCACTCCCTGCCTTCTGTGCCAAGGCTGGGAGAAAGGCTCCAGCTTCGGCAGTGCAGCTCTCCCCTCTAGCACATCCCTTGCCCTGCCACATCACCCTCAAGTCTGATGAGGGTAGCTTAAGGAGACTAAGGAAACCAAAGGTGAAGCTCTTGCCCTGCGAAACTGGCTCCATAGTTGTAGCTTGTGGAGAACAGAGGAGACCACCTTATAGAATCATACTGCAAGCAGTTTGCTTAGTCTGGGTGGTTTTTCCTGTTGTGGTACCCGTTTAGAAGAAAAGCTCTCTTGAATGCCACTTTGAGATGGGCA
>VWYK01063622.1:0-24367 GCA_013399775.1 Semnornis frantzii | reverse complement strand
CTTAAACACCTCCAGGGATGAGGCTTCCACCACCTCCCTGGGCAATCCATTCCAGTCTTTCAGTATGTTCATGCTGAAGAGCTTCTTCCTAACATCCAGTCTGAACCTCCCCATTTCTAGCTTTGTTCCATTCCCCCCAGTCCTACCGCTACCTGACAGCCTAAGAAGTCTCTCCCCTGGTAGACATTTGGCACTAGTCCCTTTCCCATAGGCCCCCTTCAGACACAGAAAATGTCCACAACAAGGTGGCCTCCATCCACATGGGCACGCCAGCACCTCGCCCAGGCTGAGCCCTGCCAAGCCTAAGCCGTGTGTTTCCTTGCAGGGTATGACCATGCTGATCACAGTATCCTCCTCCGTCCAACCCGCTCCCGTTCGCCACCACCTTTCTCCCCCTCCCACGCTGCCCAAACCCGGTAAGGACAACCTGAGGCTGCAGCGGCTGCTGAAGAAGGCAGCCAAGAAGAACGCCGTCCTCGCCGCCGAGCAAGCCAAGGCCTTTCGCTCCAGCCTCTCGCCCGTCAACGAGGCCAGCCCCGACCTCGAGCACGATGAAGATCCCCCCCAAGAGGAGACCCCCGAGGCCAAGGCGCCGCCCTCCGCCAGCCTCCGGCTGCCCATCAAGCCCGTCCCGCCCCGCATCTCCTCCCCGTTTCGCAGGAGCAGACCTTTCACCCTGAAGGTCACCGAGCAGCGGCGCATTGCCGAGCACGTCCTGCTCACCGCCTCCTCGGCCATGCCCCTCCTGCAGAGGCAGCCTGCGGGCACGGACGCTCACCTGCCCTCTCCACACCATCCTTCTCCATCTCTTCTCCCCCAGCCCCCTCCTTGCAGCCCGCCCAGTAACGAACAGGTACCGGAGGTTACCTGTGTCTCCAAGGTGCACACTTCCTTCCACAGCTTCAAGCCCCCTGGGGCTAAGACACCCACACCACACCAGGCCCAAGGACCCGCCAGCCAAGAAGGCAGAAGACCTTTTTCTCCAGTGCCTGAAGCGAGCTCCTCTGAGCCATCTGCAGGGCAGATACCCACCTCACTTGAAGACAGCAAGGCCACAGTTCCTGTGCTGGAGCCTCCTGTCCCTTCTGCTGCAGCGGCAGAGCCTCCTAATCAAGCTCTCAGGCCTGCTCCTACTGAAGAGTCCATCAAACCCCCTTCACCCAAGCCCAAACCTCCCGATGCCCACGCAGGTAAGCCTATGACCCATGGAAGTGATGCTGAAATACCTGCATCAGAGACAGCTCCTGAATTACGCAAGCAAGACAATGCCCACGCCCCAAGCCCACCAGCACCTTGGAGCCAATCACAGCCAGAGACAGCACCTCCAGTGCAAGCTGACAGCGCCAGGGCCACCTCCCCAGGCACCAAGGCAGAACCAGACACTCAACCTCAGTCCACCCCCAGCTTACCCAACACCAACCTTCCCCTCAAAGCTGAGCCAGCACTACCAGCAGAAGCAGGAAAACCCCCTGGAGCCAGTGCTGGTGGCTGGCATCGCCTCCGCAAGCACTTGATGGTGCAGTCGGAAGCGCCCAGCTTCCCAGAGCCGGAGCCAGCAAGGCTGAGCCAGGGAGAAGGAAGCAAGGAGAAGGATGACTCTCAAGCAGTGGTCAGTCAAGACTGCAAGCTGCTTAAATCTAAGGCCACCAGGATGTGGGATGCTATTTTATACCAGATCACACTTGGCAAGGAGAAGAAGCAGCAGCAAGCAGAGAAGCAGCAGCGGAAGGAAGAAAACCTCTTCCTCCCCCGCCGCTTACCCATCCTCCTGCACAAGCCGCGCTTCGACGCCCGCAAGCTGAAGGAATTGGCTGCCAAGCCCATGACAAAGATCAGCACAGTCTTTGAGGTGAGCCGGTTCAGACCTGAAGGGGCTGAGAAGCACACCAAGAGCTTTAACAGAACAGCGTCAGGGTGGTCAGTCAACTGAAGCCAGGTTGCTCCACCAGGGGCAGCACCAGCAAGGAGCACCCAGGACTGGGTTTACTGCCCGACAGAGCAAACCAACCAGCTCAGTAAAAGTCCTCCAAGCCAGCAGCCTCAGGCCGTGGCTTAAAGGGTTACTCTCCATAGCTATATAAGCTTAAAACTCCCTAACATGCCACATCCATAGGTCATGAGCCAGGAAAACAAGCATGGACTTGTTCTTGAGATCCAACAACAAGCTCTGTATGCAGGAACATGGGGAAGAGAGGGGAGGGAACAAAGTGAAAAGGGCAAATTGCCTGTAGAAAAAGCCCATTTTAGAGAAGGAGAATGGAATCTGAATTGACTTGGTTGTGTTCAAGACCCAGATAAATCCTGGGAGCAGGAGCAGCTCCAGATGAGACAAGGTGAAGGAGAATGAGTTGCTCTACATCTGCCCTAGAGTCTCAGAAACTGAGCTCAGAGGTGAACAGCATCAATTGATGATCAACTGTGCCACCTCTGAGCTCAGTTTCTGAGACTCTAGGGGAGCACAGCATTGGTTTAGCTTCCCCACTGGAAGTGCACCCCACATCCACCTGCTGAGAACCAGGTGGAAACTCATCCTGTCACCCAAGACACAGACAAGGGACAGCAGAAACTGTCCATCTTGCTGTCACAAAGCAGCTTTCTTGGCCAAAATAATGGGCATCACCATTTGATGTCCACCAAACTGTGGTGCACAGAAGACTCAATTGTGCTGCAGCAGTCAAGTTTTGCTCTCTAGTTTGCCATGGTTTGTTTTTTAAGTGTGGTCTGGGGTTGGGGTTTCAGCTGCTTGAGAGGGTACAGCAAGGGGCTACAAAGATAAAGGGACTATGAAGAAAGGCTTGAAGGGTTTGGGGCTTTTTAGCCTAGACAAGGCTGAGGGGAGATCTCATCAATGCTTCAAGGGTGGGTGTCAGGAGGATGGGGTTAAGCTTTTTTCAGTGGTGCCCAGGGACAAGACAAGAGGTGACAGGCACAAAGCCAAACATAGGAAGTTCCACTTAAAAATGAGGAGGAACTTCTTTACTTTGAGGGTGGTAGAGTACTGGAACAGGCTGCCCAGATGATAGAATCAGTCAGGGTTGGAAGGGACCACAAGGATCAGCCAGTTCCCTGAGCTACCCGTTCCAGGGACTCACCACCCTCATGGTGAAGAACTTCTTCCTGACATCCAGTCTGAATCTCCCCATTTCTATCTTTGTTCTATTCCCTCTAGTCCAAAAATCAGAGATGGGGACTCCACTGTGAGCCTGCTGGATGCCATCCTGCTGTAAATGAACCTGCTCCAGCACAGTAGTTGGACTGGATGATCTCCAGGAGGTCACTTCCAACTCCTAGCACTCTGTGATGGCTTCAGCACATGGGTATTGTGCTTGCATATTTCACAAGGGGTTCTTCTAACCACATACAGCCTCCTTTTCAGACAGAACATCACAGTCACATTTACTGGTGCCTGATGCCCTGAAAAGGGGGATTTAAAACACAACCCCTGACTCTGCCCATCCCCAGAGACAGCTGTGCTTTCCAGCTTCACAGTCACCCTTTGCATCTCCTTGCCACCAGGCTTAAGAGCTGGAGATGAGCTATTTCTGTTTCATGAGGGACTTTGGCATATGCTGGGATGTTCCTGCACAGCTAATATAGGATTGCTATGTTTAGTCCAAACAGGAAACTCGATATACAGCTCTTTATGGTCTCTTCATGAGTGGAGGATATGGAGCTGTGCAAAATTTCCCCAAGCCAAGCTGCAAACAGTCTCAGAAACAAAGCTAAGAGCCCCTTTTGCTTTTTTGAACTTCAGTTTAGCAATGATGCTACAAGAAAAGCTCAGCTCTCATCAAAGCCTCACCAAAGTTCTCTCTTTGCTGGTCTTATCCTCTCTTTTGTAACCCCTTCCATATTCATAGAATGGTAAGGTTGGAAGGGGCCTCAAGGATAATCCAGTTCCAACCCCCTGCCATAGGCAGGGACACTTCCCACTAGTACAGGTCACTCAAGGTCTCATCCAACCTGGCCTTGAACACCTCCAGGTAGGGACCATTCTAAGGGGTGGAAAAAAGAAGGAATAATAATCCAAGTATATAAAGTTTAGGCTTATCTGAGCCCTCCAGATCACCAAGATAAAAGCTGAAATGAGAAGTTGAAATGCATCCTGAGTGGATGCCAGGTCAGTCTTTGAGAGATGATTCAACATGCTTCAAGAGGAGGCTACGGAGAAGATGCACTCAGCAACACAAAATCCAAAGCCAAAGAGTGCAGTGTTAGAATCAGTGAACTCTTAAGGTTGGAAGACACCTTTGAGATCAAGTCCAACCACTAACCTTGAGCTTGCAATCCCCACCACTACTGCTAAGACATACAGGATGGCTAATGCAGAGAAGATGGCCTTACCACACAGCAATTAAAGGGCCTCTAAGTGTAGCACAGCTTGATGGGCTCTACAGTGAGGGTGGTGGAACACTGGAACAGGTTGCCCAGAGAGGTGGTTGAAGCCCCATCCCTGGAAATATTCAAGATGAGGCTTAACAAGGTTCTGGGCAACGTGATCTAGTTGAAGATGTCCCTGCCGACTGCCAGAGTGGGTTGGACTGGATGACTTTTAGAGGTCACTTCCAAGTCAGGTGATTCTTTGGTCAACAGCAGTAGTGTGGAGTTGAACAGACAACAGAATTACAGAATACTTGTGGTTGGAAAAGATCTTCAAGATCATCAAGTCCTTAGCCCTAACCACAGCCCAGCACTGCCAGGTCACCACTAAACCATGGCCCTCAGCACCACATCTACACAGCTTTTCAAATCCCTCCAGGGATGAGAAGTCTACCACCACCCTGGGCAGCCTGCTCCAGACTTTAGCATACCTTTCAGGGAAGAAATTGTACCTCATGTGCAACCTAAACCTCCCTTGGCATGACTTGAGGTCATTTCAGCTTGTCCGGCACTTGGTTCCTCGGCGTTCCTGATACACTCAGAAAACTGATTACACTTGGGAGGCTGAGTGAGTCTGGCCAGAGAGGATGGTTTCAGAAGCAGCTGTGCTTTGAATATGCTGTGTCCTGTAGCAGGGATGACCACCAGAACTAACCAGTGCCTCTCACATAAGGCTATGTTTTGAATCTGCTGGGCTTACTGTTGTAAGGAGAATGGAGAATTGCTGGTGGGGAGAGCAATATCCACAGTGGGAAGCAGAGGAAGGCAGGTCTGGCTGCATGGTTTAGTCCTCCTGCTCCAAGAGTGAAAAGCAGAGGTGTACAGCAGGCACAAGTCCTGCAGAGGCAGACCTTGGCATGGGACATTAGAGGAGAAAACAAATACCTGGAGACATCAGATTTTCACAAGCACCTGTGTTGGGAGTCCTTGCAGTGTGTCCCAGGCTGAGCAAGGAAAGGGGATTTCCACTGGGCATGGACTGTGGGAGGTTTTCAAAGCCAAACAGCCTCAGGCACAGCCCAGATTGCCCCTTGCGGAAAGCTTCTTGCTCTGCAGCCTGCTCGAAGGTCCCACAGCTCGGGAAAGAAGGGAAGGAGGGGAAGACTGCAGCTATGAGCAAGCATCTGGAAAGCTGATAAGATGGTGTTGAGTGAGTGACACAGGGGTGAGGTAGAGGCTGTGGGAGGAATGGGCAATCATGAAGGGAAATGTGTGGAGATAGCTGAGGGGGATGGAGAGGAGCTGGGGAACAGGATCCTCAAAGCACACAAACCAGGCAGTTAAACACCCAAGAAGCACAGAATTAACCAGGTTGGGAAAGACCTTCAAGATTATCAAGTCCAACCTATCACCTAACACCTTCCAATTAACTAACCCATGGCACCAAGTGCCTCATCCAGCTTCCTCTTAAACACCTCCAGGGATGGGGACTCCACCACCTCCCGGAGCAGCCCATTCCAATGCCAATCACTCTTGCTGGGAAGAATTTCTTCCCAACATCCAGCCTGGATCTGCCATGGCACGGTTTGAGGCTGTGTCCCTTCACTCTGTCACTGGGTGCCTGGGGGAAGAGACCAACCCCCCCTGGCTACAACCAAGAAGAGAAACAAGCCAATATCCTTCAGCTATCAGAGTTGTTCTGCTATTCATAGATTACAAAAACCTTCCTGTGACTAAATCCATAAAGCAACATTGTTGTATTGTTTGGAGAACTGGATGGATCCTCATGGACATCCAGTGACAGCCATTGGCCTTTCAAGAAAGGATGCTGGGAAAAGACCAGAGCTGAGGGCACTTTCCCCTCTGAGCTGCTTGCAAGAGCTCCCAGAGGGTAACCAAACCCTGTTGATGACCCAGCAAAACCTGTTTGAGGGCTGGAGCACCTCTGCTATGAGGAGAGACTGAGGTAGTTGGGGCTGTTTAGTCTGGAGAGGAGAAGGCTCCCAGGGGACCTTAGTGTGGCCTTTCAGTGTCATAAGTGGGCTACAAGAAAGCTGGGACACACACACACACTTTTTAGGCTGTTAGGTAGTGACAGGAGTGGGGGGAATGGAACAAAGCTAGAATTGGGGAGATTCAGATTGGATGTTAGGGAGAAGCTCTTCAGCATGAGGCTGGTGAGAGCCTGGAAAGGGTTGCCCAGGGAGATGGTAGAAGCCTCACCCCGGAGGTGTTTAAGGCCAGGCTGGATGAGGCTCTGGCCAGCCTGATCTAGTGTGATGTGTCCCTGCCCATGGCAGGGGGGTTGGAACTGGATGATCCTTGTGGTCCCTTCCAACCCTGACTGATTCTAACTGAAGCTCAGTCAGATCCTACCTTGTGTAGGTTTCAGGAAAAGGAGGACTGCTCAAAAAATAAGACTTTTTAAAAAAAGTTTCTGAAAGCATACAGGCAGGTAAACAGGTTGAGGATCCAAGTCCTGTGCTTTCCTCCTCCTTCACATCATAAAACCAGCTTTGGGACAGGCTTGGGTTTGTACTGCTGCCCATCTCAAAGTGGCATTCAAGAGAGCTTCTCTTCTAAATGGGTACCACAACAGGAAAAACAACCCAAACAAAGCAATCTGCTTGCACTCAGAAACCAGCTCCTTGGGGAGGGTGGAGAAGGAAGGAACACAGCCCCCAGAAGAATTCAGAAACAAAGGTGGTTTGTAGCACACAGAGCTATTTATAAGCTTGGCTATGAAATAAAGCTTCTTTTTTTACAGTAGGAAAAAAAAAGAGCTTGTTTTCACTCCCAACAACTTCCTCTCCCTTGCCTGTGCCAGATGCTGCCTGGCTGGAACCAGCCAGTTATCACCTCCCTTCTGTGCCATTGCTCCTTATTGCCATAGCCCTCCACCAGCATCCACTCAAGATAACACCAGGATATCCAGTAACATAAACACAATATGAGCAGGAGATCCAAAAGACCATTTCAAGAGGACACAGAGGCAGCAACCCAGCTCTGCTTTCCCCCTCACTGCACACCAGAGAGGCCTTTCTGCTCTGTTGGTCTACCCAGCAGAGCAGATGTTCATGTCCTCCTCACAACAACCCTATTATGTGCTGGATTCAAGAGGTTACTGCAATCATGAGAAGTTTTCCTCCTGATTAGTTCAGTAACTCTGGAAATTAGACTCCAGAAGCATCAGCATTTCAGGAGTACATGGGCCCCATGCTCAACCAGAATGACCTCCAGCTATCTACTTCTTGCAACTCAAGAGTGTAAGAAACCACAGCAGATACTTGCCTTTGTTAATTCAAAGGGGAAAAAAAGTAGCACCCAAGGAACTTATTCTGCAGGGTAAGCGCACAGGTATCCACCTTCCAGCAACACCAGAAGCTCAGAGACAAAACCAAACCCCTCCTGCCTGCCCACTCCCTCCCAGCTCAGGGTCAGATGTTTGTCCAGAGGCAAAGCTGTTACCATCCAATAGCTTCCAATTCCCCCAGAGTGTGGCTGGCAGAAATAACCCCAGATGTCCTGCCAGGACAGTGGCAGGTGTTACACAGCACAAGGTCACACCACACCTACCTGCTTAATGCATTCTCCAGGCACATTACTGCTCTGCAGCATCATCTATCAACACCTTCTTGTACTGGCCATGGCCCGTGGCAACAAATTTATACCTTTTGCCAGGAGCAGACTGAAAAGGAGAGAAAGAAGGGTCCTAAGTCAGCGTTTTTCTCCCTCAAATAGGCAGTTCAGATGAAAGAACTGATGTCAGATATGGCTGAGGGCTTGAAGACTCTCTGCTCTGTATTCCCTCTTACCCTTCCCATGTAAACCCTTTGCACAGACCATCCAGGACTATGTATAATGTAAGGTAAATGCAATGTAACCCAGCAAATGCAAGATGGGCAACAGGAATGGGAAGATGCCACCACAGGCAGCATGGGAGAAGGCTCACCTCAGAGTCCAGACCCCCTCAACCGAAGTTTGCTTCCACCTATGGCAAGAGCCAATTTAATTTGCCACATTGTTGGCAGCAGTACCCACCCAGGAACATACTTGCATGTTCCTCTCCCAGCCTGGACAGTACAAGCAGTAGAAGCACCAAATCCCAGATCCATCTACAACTGATGATACTCTTCAGTTCAGTTCCACTCAGTTTTGCATATTTTCTTTACTCTTGAGATTTAAAAGCAAAACAAGAGTGAAGTAGCTCACATCTGCAGTTAAATGTGAGCCCACAAGGCTGGGGCTGCAAGCTTATGGGCTGAGAACATGCTGTTCGAGAGACCCTTCAGCATCTCGGGCTATAAAACAGTTCCCCTCCCCTGTTTTAGCTCAAGCTGGAGCAGCAAGAGCTCTTCCTGCCAGTGACCTGAGAGGTGTCCAATTGCATTGGTGGATACAGGCAGCCCTACACATCGTCCTCTCAATGCACCCAAAGCAGCCAAGATGCTCTTCTCTTTCCCAGCAGAGCCACTGCTTCCAGACCTGCATTCTGACTCACCTTAACACTGGCCTCAGGCTTGGGACTGCCCTTCTGTTCCCAAAGGCTTCTTTTACTCACAATGTCTCCAGCCACGATATCCTGAGAAGATCAAAGAATGGTTTGGGTTGGAAGGGACCTTTAAAACTCNTCAGTTCCACTCAGTTTTGCATATTTTCTTTACTCTTGAGATTTAAAAGCAAAACAAGAGTGAAGTAGCTCACATCTGCAGTTAAATGTGAGCCCACAAGGCTGGGGCTGCAAGCTTATGGGCTGAGAACATGCTGTTCGAGAGACCCTTCAGCATCTCGGGCTATAAAACAGTTCCCCTCCCCTGTTTTAGCTCAAGCTGGAGCAGCAAGAGCTCTTCCTGCCAGTGACCTGAGAGGTGTCCAATTGCATTGGTGGATACAGGCAGCCCTACACATCGTCCTCTCAATGCACCCAAAGCAGCCAAGATGCTCTTCTCTTTCCCAGCAGAGCCACTGCTTCCAGACCTGCATTCTGACTCACCTTAACACTGGCCTCAGGCTTGGGACTGCCCTTCTGTTCCCAAAGGCTTCTTTTACTCACAATGTCTCCAGCCACGATATCCTGAGAAGATCAAAGAATGGTTTGGGTTGTAAGGGACCTTTAAAACTCAGTTAGTCCAATCCCCCCCACCCCTGCAGTCAGCAGGGACATCCCCAACTAGAGCAGGTTGCTCAGAGCCTCAA
Organism: Semnornis frantzii; assembly: GCA_013399775.1. Lineage (NCBI taxonomy): Eukaryota > Metazoa > Chordata > Aves > Piciformes > Ramphastidae > Semnornis > Semnornis frantzii. Next base: position 14,851 of record VWYK01063622.1, on the reverse strand, counting down.
CCGACCTGACATGCAATGGTGCCAGGGATGGGGCAACTACCACCTCTCTGGGCAACCTGGAACAGGCTCTCACCACCCTCAGTGTCAAAAATGTCCTCCTCTCTAGTCTGAACCTGCTGAATCTCCTCTCTTCTGTTTTGAAACCATTACTCCTTGTCCTATGACTACATTCCCTGGTGAAGGTTCTTATCAGCCCCTTTAAGCACTGAAAGGCCACCAGAAGGTCTCCCCGGAGCCTTCTCCTCTCCAAGACGAACCCCAGCTCTCTCGGCCTGGCCTCACAGCAGAGCCCTTCCAGCCCTGCCAGCATTGCTGTGGCCCTGGCCCTGCTCCAACAGGTCCCTGTCTGTGCTGAGCACTCCAGAGCTGACTGCAGCCCTGCAGGTGGTGTCTCAGCAGAGCACAGCAGAGGGGCAGGACCTAACACTCCACCTGCTGCTGCAGGCTAGGACACAGTTGTCTTCTGGGCCAACCAGATGATAATGTTCTCATTGCTCTTTGCTCCTAACACTGCTGAACATGCCTTTGTTCATGTCCCTTTCCAAGCCACACATCTGGCTCCTTTTTTTTTCTAAAGTATAATATCATCTGACCTGTGACACCTGCACCTAAAACCCAGGACTGTGAAAACCTCTTCCTATCCCCAGCATATCCAGTCCTTCCCTTCTCTCTCTCCCTCCCCAAAAAAGCCTGGCTCCAAGTTCCAAGATATTTATTTTCTTAAGTTCATTAACTATTGACAAGATGTTTACATCATGGCTTTATTTATGTGGAAGGAATTTAGCTCATAAACACAGATTTGCAACCAAGATGTTAAAGAAGTAGCCTCAGAGTGACCAGAAAGTGACATTACTGAGAGCAGTGCAGAATGTTCTTTGCCTTTTAAACAAGGATCTGAGATTTATCACTTTGGTACTAAATGCAGCTTCATGCTCAACATCTGGAGCTCACTCCTAGCCCCTGCAGAAGACATGTTCTGAATGAAGTCAACTGCATTCCTATTCCCAAACTAGAGCCTCAACCAGCATCCCTGAGGCTTTCCTGGTTGTACCATCAAGGAACTGTTTGGGACCCTAGCACGGATAAAGCTAAACACTGAGGACTTGCATCCTGGTGAGAATGGATCTTCAGTACAGAATCAGAGATTTGGGTTGGTTGGAAGAGACCTTTAGGGTCACCCAGTTCAGCCATTCACCCAGCACTGCCAGGTCACCACTAAACCATAGCACTCAGCACCACATCTACACAGCTTTTCAATCCCTCCACTGCAGCCTGTTCCAGGGTTTGGCAACCCTTTTGGGGAAGAAGTTTTTCCTCCTGTCCAATCTAAACTTCTCCTGGCACAACTTGAGGCCATTTCTCTCGTCCTGTCACTTGTTGCTTGAGAGAAGAGATCAATCCCACCTCACACCAACCTCCTTTCAGGGAGCTGAAGAGAGCAATGAAGTATCCTCTCAGCCTCTTCTCCTCCAGGCTGAACAACTCCACTTCCCTCAGCTGTTCTCCAGACCCTTCACCAGCTTTGTTGCCCTTCTCTGGAGCCACCTCAGCATCTCAACATCTTCCTTCTATTGAAGCACCCAAACCTGAACCCCAGCACTCAAGCTGTGGCCCCACCAATGCCCAGTACAAGGGGATAATCAGTGCCCTGGTCCTGCTGGTCACACTCTTGCTGATGCAGGCCAGGATGCTGTTAGCTGCCTTGGCCACCTGGGCGCACCCTGGCTCATTCAACTGGCTGTCAACCAACCCCCACACAGGCCCTTCTCCAAGCAGCTTTGCATCCACTCTCCCCCAAGACTGGAGCACTGCATTAGCACAGTTGCAATACCCTAGATGCCTTTAGGGCTAGTGGACATCACCACTGAGCCACCCTGACAGACTAACACAAGTGCTGTGCCCTCGTTGCAGCCACTCTGCCCTTGCACAAGTCCAACAAACCTCCTACCTTACAGGGCTGGGTCTTCACGGCAGACTGAGCTGCTACCTCTCCAGTCTCCCAGAGGCTTTTTGTGCTGGATACCATCATGCTCATGTTAGGAAGGTCAAGAGAAGGCAGTCGGACAGGTTTTGGGACCTTCGTGGAGGTCTAGAAAGCAAAAGAGAGAAAGATCACTCTGTAATTAGAAGTCCTCAGGGATGGGGTGGGTGTAAAGGGAGATTTCTAAGGTCTGGCTAGCTCCTAGCAGATGCTCCCACCCTTTAAATAGGGGGAAATGAGGGAACAAGGATAGGGCAGCTCACTAAAGAAACCTGCTTCATGCTGTGGAGGGAGGTAGAGACAGGAGAAATTGTTGCTCCCATCCAAGGGGAGACAATTCAGTTGTCAGCTCCCAGATGGTAAGACTGAGAGGCACAGTGGGACAGCAACGCTGAGCAAAGAGAGCTCCTTAGAGAACGGGGACAGAAAGACAACCCAGCAGCCCACCTCGATAGCCTGTGTGTACTGCTCCAGCTTGTCGTCGATCTTTGACACAGGCAGGGGGGGCTGGGACTTCTTTATGCTGTTACTGGAGAGCAGAGAAGAGGATTAAGGTGGTCTCCCAGTGCCTCAAGCACAAGGGAGGACTTTGAGGGCCACAGGCAGCCTGTTGCTCCTGCCCTTCCCTGCAGCAGGCCCCTCCAGCACCCTCCTTTGCAGGCAGGGAGCTGCTTTCCCCCAGGCCAAGCCCAGAAGTACCTTTTCTCTATGGAGCGGTTCAGCGACTCGGTCCTGTCCGTGATCTGAAGTGGCAGAGAGAACAGAGAGAGATTGCTTTTGTCCACAGACCTCAGTAGGCCACCTTAGCTGAGCATGATTCGACCATATCTCTTCTCTGACCCCTCAGACTTTGGTTAGAAATGCCTTGCTCAGTCCCATGTTCCCACACTGATCAGAGGCAGTGACCATCCCCTTTCCTTCTCTTTTCCAAGACAGGTGAGCAGAATCCCAACCAAAAGCACCAGTGAACAGCCCAACCAGTTTCAGGGGCAAACTGACCACCTGCAGCTTCACTGAGAGCTAAGCATTCACCAAGACCATTTCCTCTACTGCACCTTTCTCAGACACTTGGTTTTCCTAGGGAGGGAAAGTGGCAAGTGTGGAAAGACAAAGAGGAAAGCAGAGGCACTCCCAGCCGCATCTGCAGAAGAGCCAAGCATGACAGGAGCACAGGCATGAGTTGCATCAACATATCCACACCAGAGAAGCTCACAGACAGGGTAAGTCAGCATGTGGAGCCAGCAGTCATGCAGTTCTTCAAGTCAAACCAGCAGGAAGGAGTTTGGCACAAGAGGCTCCTATACAAGAGCTCCAAGACAGGAAGGTAAAAGCTTTGCATGCACTGAATAAAGGAAAGCTGAACTGTTGCTCAGCCTCACATGCCCCAGAACAGAAGAACACAGAGTGAAAAATCACTTTCAAGTCAAAAGGAGAGGCTCTTTCTTAACAGCAGTTCTTACAGAGCCCAAGAGCAGCAACAGAACAATGAGAAACCATCTCTGCCCCATAAAACTGCTGCTTGTGCCACAGGAAACATCACCTACCAAATGCTGTTTTATGCATTCTGGCTAAGTGCTCCTTTTGAGATGGTTTCAGGATGCCAGTGGTAAATTTCAGCTAAGCAGAAGATTAGACAGCATCACAGAGAGGCCACATTGAACAGCTGTGCCCAAGAGCACAGCCAACAAATGGTGCAACCTCAGCTAATAGAGATGTGCCAGGGAGAGTCACTCTGCAGGGTCCCCGTGGATCAGTGTGACACATAAGGAGCCAGCTTCTTCTGGCTGCCTGCTGCCAGCTCATTCCTTTGCTCAGTGCTACAGGAATTGCTGCTGGCCTCTGGGCCATGTCTTCAGAGATAGAATTCTCAACCCTTTGACAGGCAAACTGGCACCTTCTGGGGCATAACAGCACCTGAAAAGGGAACCCGGTAGTTCCCTGCCTATGCCTCAGCTTCTCAACCATAAGTGGATAAGACATTGATAGGCAAAAACCTTGTCCACCCTGTCAGAGAGGTGCAAACCACCCAGAGGTGCTTCTGAGCAATGCTCTGGGCTACCTGATCTAGTTGAGGATATTTCTGCTGACTGCAGAGAGGGTTGGACTGGATGACCTTCAGAGGTCCCTTCCAGCCCTGACCATTCTGATCCTATAAAGGAGATTCAAGTTAATCATTGGCTGTAAGAAAAGGCAGTAGGTGACAACAGGTATCACAGTCTAGGTGGGAAGAAGCTTTCCTCAAGCTATTTGGAGACCACCTTCCTCTGCCCAGCAGAACAATTCCTCACAGCAAGAGTTGTGCATTTGTCTGGTGCAAAGCACTTTCTGAAGGGGAGAGGCAGCCACAGCTGCTCACCTCAAAACCCAGAGCTCGCAAGCAGTCTGAGACAGCAGCACTGGAATAAGGCTTCCCTCCTGCCACCACAGAGCTACATCACAGACTCACAGAATGTCAGGGGCTGGAAGGGACCTCAAAAGCTCGTCCAGTTCAACTCCCCTGCCAGAGTACCAGATCACACAGGAACCCATCCAAGCAGGTTTTGAATATCTCCAGAGAGGGAGACTCCGCAATCCTCCCTGGGCGGCCTGTTCCAGGGTTCTGGCACCCTCACAGGGGAAAAACATCATCCTCATCTTCACATGAAACTTCCTGTGCCTCGACTTCCACTCATGCCTCTTGTCCTGCTGTTGGGCATCACCAAGCAGAGCCTGGCTCCAGCCTCCTGGCACTCACCCTGCACATATTTATCAACAATAAAGAGGTCACCTCTCAGGCTCTTCACCAAGCTAAAGAGCCTCAGCTCCTCAGTTTCTTCTCATAAGGAAGATGTTCATCATTTTTGTGGCTCTGTGCTGGACTCTTTCAAGTAGTTTTCTGAGGTCCTTCTTGAACTGAGGGGTGCAAAACTGGACACAATACCCCAGATGTGGCCTCACCAGGGCAAAGCAGAGGGCAGGGGAGAAGACCCTTTCTCAACCTACTAACCACACAGCCCTTCTAATCCCACCCCAGAATGGCATTGCCCCTCCTGGCCACAAGAGCACACTGCTGGCTCATGGCCATCCTTCCATGCACCAGGACTCCCAGGTCCTTTTCCCTTTCACTGATCTCCAGCAAGTCAGTCCCCAGCCCACACTGGCACACGGGGCTGTTCTTTCCCAGGTGCAAGACTCTACACTTGCCTTGTCAAACTTCATTCCATTTCTCCCTGCTCAGCTCGTCAGCCTGTGGGTTATCTTGACCTACATCAGCCTCCAGGCCACACTGCCCCCGGACTGAGCCACTCAACTCCCCCCACGGCACTGCCACCCAACATCTGCCTGCCCCAGATGTGCACCTAGCCTCCACCAGCCACAGCTGGTGGGGGAGTTGAACACTGCAGATGCTCTCCTCCTCCCACTACAAGCAAGGCTCCTGCTGTGCCAAAACAACTTCTTGGTGGTCAGCACGCTTAAGCCTTTGTGTTCACACAAAGTCCTGCTGGATGAGGTGTAAAGATCCTCCTGCCTTTGGAAAGATCCCAGGCTCATAGTCCTCCTGGGCAGCTTTACACCCTGTGAGCTCTGACATCACCGCTGCAGAACGCAGGTTGCATTGCTAACCTTTCCCTGGGCTAATCCCAGCAGCAGCTCAGCAAGCTATGTGTGTTTTGGGGTTGCAACCACAAAAATTCCTGTCCATAAAGAGGTGCTGGAAGTGTTTCCTACATTTCTCCATCAGTCCCACTCCAGGGCTATGTTTCGACCACCTCCACTCTACAATCTTAACATTAGTGTGTGGCCTCCATCCAAACCATTTTCTCCTCTCTTTTTACTTGACTTTAAAAAGGCTTCTCCCTTCAGCAGCAGGGCGAGGGGCTGCCGGCAGCCCTGCCCCTCGGCAGCAGGGTGAGCGGCTGCTGCTTGGTCTTCCTACAGGGAAACCTTCCTCTTACACTCCATTTACTGGTGCAAGAAGAAGGACTCCTGCAATGCTCCCCATCTACTCAGCAAGAAGCTAATAGTAAAGATCTAAATGCAGGTACTGGAAGGCTGCTCTAAGGTCTCCCCCAGAGCCTTTTCTTCTCCAGGCTGAACAGCCTCAACTCTCTTAACCTGTCCCCACAGAGGAGGTGCTCCAGCCCTCTGATAATCTTCACAGCCCTCTTTAAACTCTCTCCAGATCCATGTCCTTCTTGTCCTAGAGGCTCCAGATCTGGATACAGTACTCCAGCTGGAGTCTCACAAGAGCAGAAGGGCAGAATCCCGTCCCTTGGCCTGCTGGTCACTCATCTTTTGATGAAGCCCAGGACATGTTTGGCTTTTGGGCTGCCAGGGACCTTTTGCTGGCTCATTGTCAAGCACCTCATCAACAAGCACCCCCAAATTCTCCTCTGCAGTGCTGTTCTCAACCCACTTATCAGCCAGCCTGGATTTGTGCTTGGGATAGCCCCTACCCGGGTGCAGGACCTTGCAATACCACACAGCAGATTTACAGCCTCACCACTCTCCTTTCACTTCTCCAAGTGACAAGCTTAGGGCTCACAAAGACCAAAACCCTCTGGCTCCAGGAATCACTTCTGTGCCTATTGTATTTAAAGCACAGGCACAGAATGGAGGCTTTGCCGTCAACACAGCAGGAGTCAGGAGATGCAATTCAGGTGCTGTTAGAAGAGGAAGTGTCACAATAGCATTGATGGAGAAGGACACAATGCTCCAGAGGTCAGGAATCCCAGTCTGTTTAAATGAACTCGAGGCAGAGGTTTGGATTTTATTCTAGGTGAGATAGGGAAATTCCACTGCTTCGGGCTTTTGGTTTGGGTTTTGTTGTTTTTTTTCCTGGGGGGCGGGAAGGGAAATTTCATTTTCTGATGAAGTTCACATGTAGTCTTTGACCAAATTTACAAGCTGGAAGCACTGACATCTTTCGCAGTATTACAGCATTCCCTGGAGTCCTCAGTGAACTTTAGACTTTTGCAGTGATTGGCAAAGTAGACACAGATCCTGCAGCCTCCAACGGCTCCAGCAAAGCAGGAGGAGAGGAGGTTGACAAGTAAGGCAGATGAGGGAAACAGATGAAGTGATTTACCCCAGCCTGCAGCAGGGATGGGCAAACAGAACTCACACTCTGCTAACGTAAGCCCTGGATCACCTTTCCTCACCATTTGTTAGGTGCTCTACTGCAATCACTGCCCTGCTGTCAGAGGGGCCCTGGACACCAACCTTGGCGGAGCACACAGCAGTGTGATCAGAGGACAGTTCCTCCTGCTCCTCCAGGCTGGCTGGGCTTGGAGCCTCCTGGTGCTTTTCTTGTGTTTCATCATCTTCTTCACCTCTCCTCCTCTTCTTTTCCTGAGTGTAGAAAAGGAAGAAGGCAGGAAGCGAGCTGGTCAGGCTGTGCAACAGCAGTGGTTTGTCCAGCCTCCTGGGCTTACAGCTTTATGCTGAGCATAGAAACTGAGGTCACATCATCTCACTTGGAAATGTCCAGAGAGAAGCTCATCTTGGGGGAGAATCAGAGAAGTTTTGGAGGTTCAGCATTTTAAAGTGATATGGCAATGGGTCCTTGCATCAGCTCATAACTATTGCTTACCACTGCTCAGAGAGGAAAATGTGAACTTCTCATTTGGAAGCCACAAGGAGCTGCATTTAGGTAAAGGGCTGGAAGAAGTCACACACAGGTCAGAGGCAGAAAGCGCACGAGGCTGAGCAAGTCAAAAATCCATTTACAGCAGAGGACCCATGAGGCTCAGCCACCCCAGGTCTAGGACTTGCACACCCCTCGAGATCCAGCTTGGTCTCCTGGTAACCAGGAATTACCCCTCACCAAAAGAGCAAAGAAAGGAAACCTCAGCTGGGAGCAATGCAAGAGTTAGAGATGCATCAAGCCAAAGTGCTCTGGAGGTGCAATAAAGGCTGGGGAGAGGAAAGACAAAGACAAGAAGCAGTAAAATTCAGATTTGAGTTCTCCTGGTGGGCTGCTCACTGCCCACAAAGCCACAGGAGAAATAGAAGCACTTTCCTTGTCAGTGTTGCAAGGAGATGACTAAACCACCACAAACTCTGGGACCAAACACATCACCCTCCTGAGAGGGCAGAAGCTGCCTGCAGTGACTCCAAGAAGGCACCAGGGCACGAGTGGCACCAGCCCCAGGTTATGCCATCAAAGCACATCGACCTGGGCTCAATGCCCAGCAGCATAAGCAGCAATAGTGGACTGAGTTCTCAGAAAGCAAACCCCACCCAACCCCAACTCTCCCATCAGCCTCACAGAGAGGAGGTCAGCTCCTCCTGATCTCACCTTTAGTTCAGCTCTCTCTTCTTCATCCTGCTCTTGGACCTGTTCCTCCTGGCACAGCCTCTCTTCCTCCCCTATAGCCACATTCTCCTCAGGGCTCTCCTCTGGGCTTTCCCCATCCATTTGAACCCGCTCCAGTTTGGCTTCTGCTTCTCTCACACCACTGTCCTCTTCTTGATAGGACTGTCGTGGAGATCTAGAAGGGGAGGAGAGAGATTAAAGCAGCAAACCACATTGTTAGGAGCCCACAGACTCCATCAGGTACCTTGGACCTCTATTTTATCACTCCCCAAACACCTACAACTTGCTGGGTGTTTTACACACAGGCCCACAGTCACTTCATGGTCTCATCCAGTTCCAGGTGCCCAGATCTAACAGCAGTCACATCACACTTCCACGCTTTGAACCTCCAAGGGAACCCAGCTAAGAGTTGTGGCAGAGCTGAAGGTGTCTGCACCCTTCTAGCCTCACCACAGGCAAGATGTTCTGGAAAACAGAGCTTGGACCTCAACTAGAGGAAACTGCCACAATGCTGTGGTGCTGACCCCATTCCCTGCTCTTCCACAGCCAGAGTCCTAGGTCAGCCAGCATGCTCTGTGGTCCTCGGCCTCACAGTTCCCAGCATCGACTCAACATGAGAGCATGAAACACAGCCTTGTTTGCCTCAACTCATCTTCCCTGCTAACAGAGCTTCCTGCTGGAGGAGCACCCAACCAACAACAGGTCAACTTCCTCCCCAGAAGTCCCCTCTTCCCTAGCTGAAGGTAAGCTCCACAGCCACCCTGCACACCTGAGCTCAAGCCTGAGCTTGACCCACAGGACTAACTGACACCTCCTGGCACTCATCTCATGGCTCAGCACACAAACAGTCCCAAAGCAGCCTGGGACCCACCTTGGCTTGGGTTCAAAAAACAAACCAACTAACCCAAAGCCACTCACAAGAGCATGCTTCCAGATGGCCCTGCTGACTGCAGGGGAATTAGACTAGATGACCTTTAAAGGTCCCTTCCAACCTAAACTGGTCTGATCCCCCCACAGGTCTCCAAGGCTGCAGAGAGGAGTCCCAAAGCTACACTGAAGCAGTTTGCTTTGCAAAAGCAGAGCAGCCCATGCCCTTGGGCACAGACTCAATGGGAACATGTCACCCTGGAGCTCTCACTGGCTCACAGCCATGCACCAGGATGTCAGAATGGCTTTCTTCTCCCATCCATCCCCTGAAAGATCACAAGTAAGCCCAGAGAGCTGGCTAGCAGGCAGCTGCCAAAGCACAACGTTGACTCACCACTTCTGCCTCACCAGCCAGAACCAAAACATGAGGAAAAAGGTCAAGTAAGACTCTTCCACCCACCCCTCTACTGCTGGGAAGGCAGCTCCCAGGACATCCATCATCCAGTCCTCCCAACTGACCCCATGGAATAAAAGCTGATGAAGATTTTGGCTCACTTGGCTTGTTACTAAGCACCCTCCCACAACAGCACAGTCACCAGCAGCAAACAGGCTCCAAAAGTCCAGGCAATTAGTTTCTCTTAACCAAGAAACCAACAATGCTTCCAGCTAAAGTACCAGCTCACATTGAAACTGCAGGCCAGCAGACATGATGGCAGGAGGCCATAGGATGCCTCTGGCACCACAGCAACTTCATAGAATCAGTCAGGGTTGGAAGGGACCACAAGGATCAGCCAGTTCCAACCCCCCTGCCATGGGCAGGGACACCTCACACTAGATCAGGCTGGCCACAGCCTCATCCAGCCTGGCCTTAAACACCTCCAGAGGTGAGGCTTCCTCCCCCTCCCTGGGCAACCTGTGCCAGGCTCTCACCAGCCTCATGCTGAAGAACTTCTCCCTAACATCCAATCTGAATCTCCCCATTTCTAGCTTTGTTCCATTCCCCTCACTCCTGTTACTACCTGACAGCCTCAAAATTCCCTCCCCGGCTTTCTTGCAAGCCCCACACAAGAGGCAGCTAGTCCAATACAGCTCCCACTCTCCTACATGCAGGTGATCTCATGGAGCTTCTACCACAAAGCGAGGAATCAGAACCAGCAAGAAGATATTCCTCAAGGAAAGCACAAGCCAACACCTAAACACCTAAACATCATCCACATGAGAAAAAAAAGCACCACAATTTGGCCTGACAAAGAGAATTCAGGTCAAAGAGAAGTCAGGAAACCCCAAGCACTGCACAGTCTCAGCATGGTGCATGCCCACCAGACCCACAGCCTACCTGCGCTGCCACCACACTCCAAGCCTGTCCCTCTGAAGGACATTTATAGGGGACAGCCACTCTCTAGGACACGATCCACAGCATCTGCAAGAAGCTTCCCTCCCAGTCAGCCCCTCAAACCTAAATTGCTTCATCTGTGCTTCCCAACCAGGCTCCTTAAGAGCTCCACCCATCTCTGATGGGCTTCATCTGCAATGGAGGCCACCTCTCCTGCTCAGCACCCTGCTACCTCACTAGAGCATCACAGAACCATTAAGGTTGGAAAAAAGACCTTTATGATCACCAAGTCTAACTGTTAACCCAGCACAGGCAGGTCACCACTAACCCACAGCCTGAAGTGCCATGTCTGCACAATTTCTGAGCACCTCCAGGGCTGGTGACTCCACCACCTTCCTGGACAGCCTGTTCCAATCCTTGACCACTTGTAGGAAAGAAATTTTTCCTAATCTCTAACTTAAACCTTCCCTGGCACAACTTCAGGGCATTTCTTCTTCTTCTGTCACTTGATGCTAGGGAGAAGAGGCCAACCTCCACCTTGCTGCCACCTCCTTCCAGGGAGCTGTAGAGAGAAATGAGGTCTCCCCTCGGCCTCCTCTTCTCCAGACTGAACAACCCCAGCCCCCTCAGCAGCTTGCTATAAGCCCTCCCTGTTGCCCTAACCCTTCACCAGCTGTGTTGCCCTTCTCAAACCAACACCAGCACCACATGATAAACCCAAGGAGCAATTTGTGCAGAGGACAACACAACCCTTCTGGCTCCTCCTCTTTCGAGGGCCAAGGAGGGAACAGCAGTGACCATTGTCCCCAGCCAAGCACTTTCAAAAGGGGTCTGGAAAAAGAGGCAGCACTTCAAAAAGCAGCTGGGGCTGGCTTTGACTTGCTCCCACAGCTGTGACAATCAACATCCTGAGGTGCTTGAGCAATGCTGGTGGGGTCAGGGCTGCAAAGGTGAAGCCTGTGGAGAGGTTCAGCTGCAGCGTTTGGGAACAGGCACGGAAGAGGCAAGCTCTGTTTATTTGCTCAGCAGTAAATATTATTCTTAGGCATTTTTTTCAGTCTCAGGGGTAAAGAAGAGGCTGTGTCATCACTGGGCCAGAGCTCCCCTCAAAACCAAGCTGCTGAGAGAGCTGGACTCACAGAGTTCATGTGCAGGTATTTGGTGGTGTGCAAGGGAAGTGGTGAAGGCAAAAGTATAGATCAGCTCAGCCAGGGCTGGGAGGTGGGAACTGAGCAGCTGGGAGCTCAGCAACTCTCTGGGCTCTTTGCTGCCTGTTTTTCTCCCCTTGGAAGAGGAGTCAAGCACAAGGTGGGCTGGGGCCATAGTACTCACTCTGCTGTCATGAGCCAGGAAGCAGCAGTAACTTAGAACAGCTTTTTAGGCTGGCCTGTATTGTGTTAGAGGCCATTTCAGCCCCTGCAGCAGCTCAGGTGGCTCAAATCTGCTGTTGTCACTCCTCCAAACTCAGGCAAAGTCCTGGCAGGCTGCCACTGCTGGGAAGTGCAAAGCTCAATCCAAACATCCTTGATGCCTGGGGCGGTCCCTGAGCACTGCTAGCCCAAATGGCATACGGACAGCATTGACCCCAGCAGTCCTGCCTGCTGATGCTCCAGCCTCTGGCTTTGTTCTATGTGTGCTAGGCTTGACCTGAGCTGGGTCACCCCTGCTCAGAGCTGCTCCTTTTTGATGGGGATGTTGGTTCCACTCCCTTTGGTCCAGTTGTGTCCTACCCACCTCTGTTTGCGCTGCTCAAGCTTCTGGGACCAGTCACTGAAGCCCTCATCCTCCTCCAGCTCTGAAGTCCCAGATGGCTTAAAGTCATAGCTGAAAGAGTAAGAAGAAAATTAGGGGGAGAGAGATGCAAATAAACCCCAAACATGCCCTGAAAGCCCCTCAGTTATTTCATATTCTTCCTTCTGGCTGCTCCCAGATCCCATTTGAAGCCCTGTCCTCTTTACCATGTGCTTAGGAGCATCCCTGTGCAAAGAGGCATCACTGCAAGGTGGAGAGGAAGAAGGAGCAGCTCCACATCCTTATCCCTGCCTGGTCTCTGGTGCTTCACACAGGCAAGCAAAAGACAAGCACTGTATCAAAACCCAAAAGGTTTCTTCTGCATTGGTGCTGCCCTCAGCTTGTTTGGACCAGAGGCATTTCCAGCTCGGGTGCTGCTTGTCCTGTGCATGTGCACAGACCCAAAGAAAAGACAGCAGCCAGAGCTAGCCTGGGCAGATCACTGGCTGAGGAAGGAATGAAGACTCAGAGAATCATAGAATCAACCAGGTTGGAAGAGACCTTCAAGCTCATCCAGCCCAATCTAGCACTCAGCCCTAGCCAATCAACCAGACCATGGCACTAAGTGCCCCATCCAGGCTTTGCTTGAACACCTCCAGGGATGGTGACTCCAACACCTCCCTGGGCAGCCCATTCCAATGCCAATCACTCTCTCTGGCAAGAACTTCCTCCTAACATCCAGCCTAGACCTCCCCTGGCACAGCTTGAGGCTGTATCCCCTCGTTCTGTTGCTAGCTGCCTGGCAGCAGAGCCCAACCCCACCTGGCTACAACCTCCCTTCAGGTAGCTGCAGAGAGCAATGAGCTCTGCCCTCAGCCTCCTCTTCTGCAGGCTGCACACCCCCAGCTCCCTCAGCCTCTCCTCACAGGGCTGTGCTCCAGGCCCCTCACCAGCCTTGCTGCCCTTCTCTGGGCACCTTCCAGTACCTCAACATCTCTCTTGAATTGAGGGGCCCAGAACTGGACACAGCACTCAAGGTGTGGCCTGACCAGTGCTGAGCATAGGGGCAGAAGAACCTCCCTGCCCCTGCTGCCCACACTGCTGGGAATCAGCCCAGGACACAGCTGGCTCTGGGCTGGCAGCACTCAGTGCCAGCTCATCTCCAGTTTTTCAGCCACTAGAATCCAATGTTTGATCTTGCTGGGCCAAACTTCACCAGGAGGGTGTTGCTTTATTTCTGGCCATCCCCCGGTTTCTGCTGCAGCTGCTGACAGCCACCTGGGCTTGCTCATGTGGCCAGGGTCAGCCCTGGCTATTAATCTTCTGAAAAGCTTTGCTTTCCCTTGTGTAAACACTTCCCTTAGCTCTTCCTGTGCTGGGACACATCCCACCGATGTCACTCCTGTTTGTGCAAACCCTCCCCCAGCATTTCCTGGCACCAAAGAGACAGAGGGAAGCTTCTCTCCTCTCTTCCCCTCACTAAAAGAGAAAAAACCTGCCAAATGGTGGCTTTGCAGGAAGAATCACAGTTGCTTTGCTTGGAAAAGATCATGAAGATCATCCAGTCCAACCATTCTCCAACTCTACCAAGGCTGGTGCCAAACCAAGTCCCTCAGCATCACATCTCTGCCTCCTCTGAACACCTCCTTGCATGGCCTTGGGAGCTGGACGGATGGAACTCAGCTTCAGCAGGGCTGGGCTGGCTCTGTGTCTTCCCTGGGGCCATGCTGGCACAGGGTCTGATCAGTTTTCAAACAGCATTGTTCAGCCTCCTTTGCTCCCTGAGAGCTTTTCCAGTAGCTTCAGCACACGTTTGTGGTCAGGACCACAAACACCAAAGCAATTCTGCCTCGGGCATCATCCATGCTGCAGCTCATCTGAAGCCCTGAGCAGGATCCCATCCTGACTCTGCATCAAATCAAGGTCTTCTCCTGGGGCATCCACAAGCTACTGCTACACATGCTGCAGAAAACAGCTCAGTCCTGGCTGCAGTGTCCTAAACTTGCATGGCCTCACCATTCAAAGGTCTAAGGAGATGCTGAAGCATGGCAGGAGCTGGGCTGTGCTCACACACATGGCTGAGCAGCTGGTTTTGGTGCATCTCCCTGTGAGTAGCCTGGTGAGGGCACATGTTTTTGGAAACCCTCAGAGAAGTGCTCCATATTTCAAGGTATGGGTTCATGGAGGAGGCCAAGTATCTCCTGACACCTCCTGAGCAGCCAGAAAGGCAAAGAAAAGGCTCACTCATGTATTTGAACCTCTGAAATGTGAACTAATCTGGGAATGCCACATCCTAACTCCCACTTCCAGGTGATATGACCATCCTGTGTTTCAGAACCAGCTGTGAAGCTGCCACCTCCTCAGGCCAGCGTTTACAATGGGGCTGCCCACACAGGACCCCTGATTGAGAAGCAAATTTCCTTGTGAATTCAAGGAGAGAAATAGGAAAATCCCCAACAGTCCCCATGCATGGACAGCACACATCTGGTGCTGGCAGCTATGTGTCCCGGGAAGTCTGTGGCTCTGCACAGCAGAAGGGACAGCGAGGGTCACACGAGTGCATGTAACAGGCTCAAAGCCATAGCAGAACGTGAGGATCCAGCCCAGCCCCTGCTATATCCTGGGCTGATCCCCAACAGTG
>VWYK01063619.1:0-16804 GCA_013399775.1 Semnornis frantzii | reverse complement strand
GTCTGACAAGAGCAGAATACCTATAGAAATAGCTAATCCCTCCCTGAGATCAGAAGTTTCCCAGAATAGCTAGAGAACTGATGTCTTTCATAATGACTCCTATGGATATATGAATAATCCATCATACAGGAACAGCGTAGAGTGGATGTGGGGCAGCTGACTGGGAAAGTAGGCAAGGAAAGGTAAGAAGGGAAGGAAAACATTTATTAAACCCAGCTGTTGGAAGAAATGTCAGTGATAGCTGCATAGCTGACATTTGGTCACTCCTAACTACTTAGGCATTAATTTAAAAAAGGACTTTCTGTGGTTAAGTCCTGAAATGCCTTGATTTCAGGTAAAGTTCTTAAAAGCACTTTTAGACCAAACTTGATTGAAATGGACTGTGGCAGCCCAAGGCAAATGGAAAGGTTTTGAAAACTGAGAGCAGCCCTTGGCAGACACAATGTTGCTTTAAAAGCAGACCTTCGAGTGAAGCAGCTGGAATTCTGAGTAGTGGTAATCAAGCAAATGGAGAGCACTTGGGTTTGAGTTACTATTAGAATTGCAGCTGATATTCATTTTATAACAAAAGAGAAAAAAAACCCCAGACTTCTAAAATACCTTATGCTTTGCTTTACCATGCTATTTTTTGTGTTGAGTCAAGATAAACCTGAGAAATCAAAGTGTTTCACAACCGTACAAAGGGTCACTCTGGTAAGGGAGGTGTTTGAAAGCAGAACAGAGGCATTTGGGATCTGAGATTTGTTTAGAGAGCCAAAGGTTCACAGACTGCATTGGCTTGGAAGGGACCCTCAAGGGTCATCTCGTCCAACCACCCTGCAATGAGCAGAGACCTCCAACTCGATCAGACTGCTCAGGGCCACATCAGGTCTGCTCTGGAATGTCTCCAGGGACCATGTTTCTGATCAGTGCTTTCCAGTATTTTACCACTCTCATTGTGAAGAACTTTCTCCTTATGTCCAACCTAAGCTCCTGTTTAAAACATTTGTCCCTCATGCTACCACACNTCGATCAGACTGCTCAGGGCCACATCAGGTCTGCTCTGGAATGTCTCCAGGGACCATGTTTCTGATCAGTGCTTTCCAGTATTTTACCACTCTCATTGTGAAGAACTTTCTCCTTATGTCCAACCTAAGCTCCTGTTTAAAACATTTGTCCCTCATGCTACCACACCAAACCCTTCTAAACAGTCCTTCCTCAGCCTTTGTGTAGGTTCCCTTTATATACTGAAATGTAGTTGTAAGGTCTCCCTGAAGCCTTCTCTTCTCCAGGAAGAACAGGCCACATGTTTTCATCCTGTCTTCATCTAAGAGGTGCTCCAACCCTCAGATCATGTTTGTGGCCTTCCTCTGGAGCGCCCCCTGCCCCCCCCGCCCCCCAGCAGATATGTCTCTCTTACATTGGGGGCTCCAGACCTGGACACAGTACTCCAGGTAAGGTTTCACCAGGGCAGAGCAGAATGGCAGAATCACCTCTCTTCACCTGTTGGCCACGCTTGTTTTGACGCAGTCCAGACAGTGTTTCCTACCAAGTTGCAAAGTGAGAGTACAGAGGGTGGGTTGTGAGAAGATACTCCTCTGAATGGGTGCCAGCCATCTCCTTTGCTGGGAAAACAGAAAAGTAAAAGATACTTCCCTCTTTCAGGTAAACTTTGATGCATTGTAAGGAAATATTTCTTGCTTATTTTGAGAGAGGGTTTTTCCTGCTTTGCCCTTCCAGGCAGCTACTGTTCTCTAGTTCACTCAAAATGATTTAAAATACAGATCTATTCCTCTTCCTTGCCCCTCTTTATATAGTTTTTTGTGTTCTAAGGGGAACAGGCTCCAGCTGTCTATCTTCTTGATTGCTGAAACTACGTTTTTCAGCAGTCCATTAGGAGGTTTATAAGATGTTTTTTTCTACTTCAGTTCTAATTTTCAGAGTTCCTGAGCCTAGACAGTCCTCGTTGACTTTCATAGGGTTTTAGATGCTCAATATTTCTGAAAAATCAAATCTTAAGGCCCTTGTCCTCAAGAGATCCACTGCCAAACACTGAGGGGTAATTTTCAGCACTGAAAATGTGACAAGAGGTACTGTATAATTTTTTCCTGTTTTGAAGTAAATGAAGTAAATATAAGCTCTTGGGACAGATTTGTCTTCATGTGGACAGATGGGCAGTTATTGCCAGCCTTGGTGATCACTTGAGTGATGCAGGGTACCTAGTTAATCAGATTTTCCCATGGGATTTAATCACCACAATCTAAAAAACATGTTAGTCTGAGAAAGCCAAGGCTTTCAGTTACTTTGCTTCCAGTGCAAAAAAAAAAAAAAAAGTGTGCTTTAACTTGTCACAGATTTACCTCTGGGGATCTGCATCACTCAATGGCCAAACATTAAGGAGTTCTTAAGCATATTTTTCTTTGGAGTATTCTTCTTAGGTCGATGATCTAATCCTTGCCATTCTGTGGCATTACTATCCTCATGGAATTGCTGAAGGACACAGTGTGAAGTCATTTCATTCACAAGCCATAGCAGTGTCATATGGGCTTTCATCCCTGCACTAGTACTGCCCATTATTCAAGCACTTCTGACAGGGAAGGAAAATTTTGTTGCAGCTGTTTAGCCCTGGTGCTGCTCTGCAATTTTTAGCAGAGAGGGAAGTTTGAGCAAAGGGAAGGATTATGTGTTCTTATTGCACTAAGAGAATCATAGAATGGTAAGGTTGGAAGGGACCTCAAAGATCATCTAGTTCCAACCCCCTGCCATAGGCAGGGACACCTCCCACTAGTACAGGTCACTCAAGGCCTCCTCCAACCTGGCCTTGAACACCTCCAGGGAGGTTGTGGAGCACAGAAGCACCCAAATCAAACCCAAACCTAAATCAAAGATCACGTTGGGTGCTTCTGTGCTCCACAACCTCCCTGGGCAACCTGTGCCAGTGTCTCACCACCCTCGCTGCAAACAACTTCCTCCTAATATCCAGCCTAAATCTCCCCTCTGCCAGTTTAAACCCATTGCTCCTTGTCCTGTCATTGCAAGACCTTGTCAATAGCATACGGAGGGGTCTGGTGCCAACCTGTGTAAGGAAGGTCTGTGTTTGAATATATTGCTAATGTACTTTTGGGAAATTTGCATGCCTAAGTCTGATTTAAAGGAAAACATTTAATTTCTTTTTAGGCTACAAGTATACTTGAGATCAGTCTGATAGTAATTGGTACTGTTAATTGTATTAGTACTGAAAAAAAACCTACTCGCGTTCAACCTTAGTACTTCCAGATGATCTGTTCCAGGTAGCAGTAAGTCTTCTGAAGCTGCATCAGGTCCAGTGTAAAACCTCAGCAGATTTTACAGGGGCAGAGGAGGAAAAAAACCTAGGAAAAAATTTCCCAAGGGCTTTAAAATGATGTCCCAAAATCCCCTTCTTTTCCTTCCCCCCCGCCCCCCCCCCCCAAAAAAAAAAAATCTGAGTACTACCAAACTCACTAGCATACAATCTCCATGGCTGCAGATAGAGAAGTGAAATCAACTCAAGCCCTGTTTCCTAAGAATCTAAGACTCTAGGGAAGTTTAAATCCATTTTACTTTCATTGAATGAAGAATATCTCACACTGAGAAATCAGGTGATGATCACAGTGTTGTGCATTGTTCTGCTTGCTATTAATTCAAGAACACTATGAGTGAGGAGGCCGTAAGGAGCCGTTGTGCTGAGGCAGCATGGCTCAGTAGGAGCTGTTACTCTGTAGTTGTTGCTAAGTGACTTTAGTCACTGGTCCATTGTTCCAATTCTGTTCCTGTTTGGTTGGTCCACCACTCAAACTTATTCTTTACAAACAATAAGAATTCTGTCTATAGCTTCCTAGGATCTCTACAGTGGTTAGTGACACAGTCTAGCATCCCAAATGGCACTCCTCGGTTCTACCTCACTTCCAAAACCACCTGCTATGACCAGCTCTTGTATGTTCACAGGCAAGAAATACCTGAATATTGGTATCTAATAATGATGAGGCAGTTTGGATAAGTGAACCAGTTCACATCTCTCTGGTATCCTAACATCAGAGGAATACCACTAGTATACAGGTAGTCTAGTTTGGCTTTGATAACACCTTCTTGGTGCCTTAAAATCAAAAGGTATTGCTTCTGTTTTGATATGAAGCACCCCTTTTCTGGACACAGAAAATCCTAGTTGCAGTTCTTGCTGATAAGAATAGTATCCATGTACAAACAGACACAGTGAAGGTGGTGAGAAACTGGCACAGGTTGGCCAGGGAGGTTGTGGCTGCTCCCTCCCTGAAGGTGTTCAAGGCCAGGTTGGAGGAGGCCTTGAGTGACCTGTACTAGTGGGAGGTGTCCCTGCCTATGGCAGGGGCTTGGAACTAGATGATCTTTGAGGTCCCTTCCAACCTTACCATTCTATGATCCTGTGTTTTTACAGGACAGCCTGGAGAGAGAATTAGCTCTGCAGGTTTTATTATCCAAATGTGTACAAGGATAAAAGGCATAGAGGGAGTGTACAGGCATTCACTTTAGGTCTAATGATTACATTTAGCCCACACTTAGACTGTTGAGACTAGTCTTTCTTCAGTCAGTGGAAAGGACTAAGCTCTTCCAGAGAGTGGTTTGGAGCTGCAAGCTAAGTCAGCATTCCTCTGGTGGGCACTTCAGGGCCACCTGCACCTCCTGGCTGATTGTCAGGAGCATTGCTGTGACAGTTTTCCTCAAGGCTTTGGATGGACTTCTGAAATAGACATCACAAGAACTGTCCCCAGATAACAGTCTAATCTTTGCATAACTCTGCAGCAGCAACACTTCAGGCAAGTCATTTATTTGCCAGCTTTCCAGTAATGTATAGCTAACAATAGTCACCTGCTTGCCAGAAAGCATTAGGATCTGAAGTCAAGAATGTCTGTAATGGCTTTAATATCATCAGTATAAAGGCATTGTGCAAACATATTTAGTGTATAAAAAAGAATAATGATTTCCTGTTTATTACCCACAACATTACAGTAATAAACTGCTGTAAAATGCAGTGTTTTCCACACTGTTAAAGGCCAGATTGTTCTTCTGATGCAATCCAGTGGAATCATAGCAAGCCAAATTTCCCCCTTTATATGGGGCAATTAATTTCTTGAAAGAAATCAACACACATAGACTATGTGTAATTTTAGATGTGGTTATTTAGATACACATGCCATCAATTCTGTAAAAAATGCCCCACTTAGGAACACTAAGAAATTAGCTTTCACTGAAATAATGAAAAATAGCTTAAGTGAGCACATATTTACAAGAATAAGTACAAGAATAAGTAATATTTACAAGATAAGTGATCTATCCATAGATGATCAAACCTTTGAAAGTGTTAGCAGTTTTCTCTCTCCTTTCTCCTGAATTGCTGGCATCTGTAGATAGCTTCCACAACAACACTGTGTCTGTTGTGAGAGTTGCCTGTGTCTTGAGAAACAGTAAGTAATGATGGACCAGCTTCATAAGCAAAACTGAAACAAATGCTCAGTCTCCTACACCAATAATCGGATTGCTATGGAAGTGGTTACTATGTATAGTTTTATAAGCTTGGGATTTATGCACTAAGGTTCAGTAATAATTTCCATAACAATAACAGAATAATTAGGACAGAATAATGTGATTAGCATTAATAAAGGATAGTGCTCTAGCATACAATTACATACCTCCCTTTTCTGGATGGCTGAAATATAGAATCATAGAATGGTAAGGTTGGAAGGGACCTCAAGGATCATCTAGTTCCAACCCCTGCCATAGGCAGGGACACCTCCCACTAGTACAGGTCACTCAAGGCCTCTTCCAGCCTGGCCTTGAACACCTCCAGGGAGGGAGCAGCCACAACCTCCCTGGGCAACCTGTGCCAGTGTCTCACCACCCTCACTGCAAATGACTTCCTCCTGACATCCAGTTTCAATCTACCAGTTTAAACCCATTGCCCCTTGTCCTGTCATTGCAAGACCTTGTCAAGAGTCCCTCCCCAGCCTTCCTGTAGGCCCCTTTCAAATACTGGAAGGCTACTCTAAGGTCTCCTCAAAGCCTTCTCTTTTGCAGGCTGAAGAGCCCCAACTCTCTCAGCCTGTCCTTGTAGGAAAGCTACTGCAACCCTCTGGCCACCTTCTCTATATATGATGTTTTACCTGTTTCATTACTGCACATCAGAACTAGATAGCTACCTGACATACAAGGCAGGCTGGTCCTTCTCTGAGGTTTTTTTTAAATGAATTGTTTTCAATGCAGTGTCCAATTTAGTGTTTTGCTGCTGCTCAAGTCGTATTTCACTCAAGCTGCTTGAGTCTCCAAAAGCTGAGGTTTCCTTGCTTGGGTTTCTCTATAATACATCAAGTATGTTTTGGTGGTACTTGTACTCATTTTACAAAGCTCCCTTTATATATTGCTGCTCCTGTTTTAGATAAATAGACTCTATGGGATAGTGTGACGGTTTGGGAGTTCCCTGCCCCCCCACACTTGTAAAATGACCCAGACTAGAACTCAGCTGGCTGGAAGTTAAGAGATGAAGCTCTATTTACAGCTCAGCACAATATACAAGCAGAGATATACACTATATACAGGAATATTTACAGAAATATACAAGTTAAAGGTAATAGAGAAACACAATCCCCCTCCCAGAAATCAGAGACCCCAGGAGGGGCTCCCAACCACCCTTCTGCCTTCTTTCCACCCCTACACCTTACCCCAAAGTTTGCCTTATGTGCAAGGTGAATTTTAAGGGTCAACCAGGGAGAATTAGAAGAAAAAAGTGGTTAGTGAAGTTATTCAGCAGAGAGGAGAAGCCACAGCTACTAGAGAGCCCAAAACGCTGTGCCCCGTGACGCAGACTGCCCCCTCGAGACACTCTCTTATCTTTTTTTTTTGTTGTTTTGGTTCCTTATTCTTAAACGTCTCAGCAAACCTATGAGTGAAGTAGATAGACATCACCATTGTTTACCTTCACAGCCTATAGTATAATTTTTTTCCATTAAAATATTCCAATTAGCTCAAACCAGCACAGATAGCACAAAATAAGTTTAAATAATATGGGGGTTTTCTCACATTTGTTAGTGTTTTGACCCAAGTTTGAAAAATTATGTCAGAATACAAAAAGGGAAACTGAATTTTGCTTGTAAGAACTTTAGTGGCCTTAACTGTTGTAACAAGAAATACTAAAGCTAAAATTTGCATGTCCTAAAAAATATTTTACTCTCTAAATAAAAGCTAAGTGACAACACTGACTTTGTGCCATAGCAATGTGATCTGTTTACCCTCTGAAATGGTCTGAGTTTTATATCAGTGTAGTTTCCCTTTGGTCTGCACTTTGGGAAATGTCATTTCAGCTGGGACTGTTCAGCTGGCTTTCTTATTTGCACTCAGTGAGATGTCCAGACTCGTGGCTCTTATTTTCCTCGGCAGGTGGCAGGAGATCAACCAACCACCACTGACCTTAAACTTCACAGCTTTGGTGAGGTTATCGTCTTGGAGTTTGAGATGGTGTGGAGCTGGATTCCTCCTGATGTTTTTACTTGTGTAGTTATGCTCTAGACATAGANTGGAAAAAAAACCAACCCAGAAACCAACAAATCTTCTCAAGTCAGAAAAGAGAGAGAATGGGGACTTGCACTTCTGATCTGTGTGAATGATATGTAACAAGTGGCAAAGTGGCTTCCAAATTCACTCATCTCTATCTCAACCTGTTTGTTTTGGGAGTCCTCATGCACCTTGAGAATAATTGTTCTCTGTTTGTCCGTAAATAATCCCAAACAATTGCAAAGCTCTGGCAGCTGCTGCTTTGATCTGAGCATACAAAGCCACATCAGTAAAGCAGCAGCTTTGAAATACGCAAGAGGAAATCATGCTCAAAAACGCAGCATGTGTATGTGCATGTTTGGCAAAGACTGGAGCCATTTTTCTTTGCCTCCCGACTCCTAGGAGAGGTTCAATCTTTGTAATTGCTCTACTGCAATTGCTGAGCAGGCTTTTGTGGAGTTTGTGCATGTACACTGACTGCATCTATCCATTGGCCTATTGGCCTTAATGGTTCTACATGGTTTTGTGCCTTCAAAAATCTATCAGTCATGCAAGTCAGTCGTTCACTTGGTCTTTCAGTCTGCCTAATGTTTTTATGATTTTATTGATTTGTTTGTTCAAGGGTACAGAAGAAAGAAGCCATTTTAACTGCTCTGTAAGTAGCTAGAACAAGCTAGCTGAGTTTGTGCCCTGTCTTTTCAAGGCATATCTAAGAATCTATTTCTACTCCCACCAAGACTGCTGCCAAAAAAACATGGATGGTTTTTATTATTTTTTTTTATACTTTCCTGGAGTCTTCCATATTTCAGGAACTCTCAGGAAGGTTGTTAGGCACAGACAAGTTGATAAATGAGAGCCTTTTACCATTAAGTGAGACTCTTCAAGTTTACTATATCACCAAGAACTCTTTTTGGCTCTTTATTCTGCTCTGCTCATAGCGGCTGACCTGCATTTGTGTTGTTTCAGAGCTTGGCACAGTAAGAGCAGGTTTGCCTTGCCTCATCTGCTTGGCTTGACCTGGTGCCACAAACTGTTTCACAGGGATGCAGGAGTGCAGGCATTTTCAATTTACAGTGTCATTGCAGATAGATGTTTTGTTTCACAGACTCTTTTCTAAATGCTTTTTTTTTTTCTTTTTTTTTATTACTGCATATTATTTACATATTGGATTTTTTTTTAATTGTGGTGATAGGTTATAGGCTGGACTTGATGATCTCAGAGGTCTTTTCCAGCCTCAGTGATTCTGTAATTCTGTGATTTTGAGCCTGAAAGAGGCTGTGGGAGTGAGGTGTTAACTAGCAGTTTGGTTCCACAGAAATATGCAGCAGCAGCGTATAGAAATTTTCAGCAGGAGTGAATATTTTTGGCCTAGATCAAATAAACATCAGGTCTAATAATCCGTGCCTAGAACTGCTTTCTCCCAATCACTCTGCATTTTTCATGTCTTCAGCTTTTTCCATAAGGAGAGGCACAATTTGGGCTGAAGGTGCCAGTGAAGTTCAAGCTCTAGCAGTGTTGGGGAGCTTAAGGTAAAAACTGGAGTGCTAATGCAAGGAACTAAGTGCAGTCAGAAGAGGTATGTCAAACCACATGAAAAGTCAAGTGGTATGGAATCCCATTGAATATAAGAAGAGGTGTGATTCCACTAGTTAAATTGTCCCATGTCATTACTGTCCTACATACTCAGGTGCAGCATCTAACACCAGCAGTGCAATCACTGTTGGTAGCCAGTGCTTTTTTCCCAAGTCTTTGCTTTTAGTCATTCAAAGGAGACTTCCCTCTTTAGTAGTAGCAAGCAAGGATTTCATTTGCTTCTTAACACTTGCTTCTTGACAGAAGAGACTGAAGAATGTGGCTCCTATCTTTCTGAGCCATTGCTGATTTTTTCCTGTTCTTGCTGATGTTATTCCTTCACTGATTATATGGCTGACATTCCCCCAGTGGCCCACCACTCAACCCTGAATTCAGACTGCAAGCTGAACCCTCTGTATTAAGAAGTGCCAATGTCTCCATGCTCTACAGACAGTTCTACTTTTCAAGGAGCTTTACTCTGGACCAATAACGGCATCAAGATTATGCCTGCTGGCTTGTGGTTCTCATCACTACTTTTTGGTTACAGAGCTGCTCTGGAGAACTTTAATAGGGTGCAGAGGAGGCTTTATGAGCAAAATTCTCTGTCTAACCCACATACCCTTCCAAAGTCAAATGTGAGACAGCAGGCTGTCCTTGGTGCTTTTTCAGAAAGGCCTAGATTTTCAAACCTGGTTGTTGTGGTTTAACCCTAGGTGGCAAATAAGCACCATGCAGCTGTTTGCTTACTCCCCTCCCCACAGTGGGTTGGGGGGAGTGAATTGCGAGGAAATAAAAAATGGAACTCGTGAGTTGGGTTAAAGGCAATTTAATAGGACAGAAAAGGAAGGCAAAATAATAGTAGTAAAATAAACAAAACAAGTGATACACAATGCAGTTCTCACTACCTGCTGACTGATGCCCAGCCAAATCCTTGAGCTGTGACTGGCACACCCTGGACAACCATTCTCAGTTTGCATATTGGGTGCGACCTCCTATGGTATGGAGTATTCATAGAATCATAGAATGGTAAGGCTGGAAGGGACCTCAAGGATCATCCAGTTCCAAGCCCCTGCCATAGGCAGGGACACCTCCCACTAGTACAGGTCACTCAAGGCCTCCTCCAACCTGGCCGTAAACACCTCCAGGGAGGGAGCAGCCACAACCTCCCTGGGCAACCTGTGCCAGTGTCTCAGCAGTCTCACTGGAAAGAACTTCCTCCTAACATCCAGTTTCAATCTGCCCTCTGCCAGTTTAAACCCATTGCCCTTCATCCTGTCATTACAAGACCTTGTAAATATTCCTTTGGCTAGTGGGTCAGCTTCCCTGGCCTTGCTCCCTCTTCTTATGTTCCTGCATTCTTATACTAAATCCAAAACACAGCACTGCAGCAGCTAGGAAGAAAATTAACTCTGTCTCAGCCAAATCTAGGACACTCATATTTAACTTTTGACATATATGGCTAACATAAGTCAAGATGAAAGAATGCAGAAGTAGCCTCTCACGCAAAACTTAGTTGTCTTACTCCAGTCTCCTCGAAAATAAAGATGAGAATTCCCTCAAAATCCTGCATGATTTTGATCCTACTCTTAACATTGTAATCATTGAGTCACCAGGGATTAATCCTATTTACCAGACTAATTTTGCTTCAGAAGGAAAAATCCAGTTGGGAAAACACAGTTTTGCTGCTAATTGGTTTTGTCTTGATATTTCACTCAAACTAAGGAATCTTGAGTGCTCTGTGAGCAGGTCTCAGAGTAGATAGGGCTGAACGAAGCCAACTGGCCACCTGCTACAGAACAAATACCCACATGCATCCTCCTCCCTCTCACTTAACAGATCTAATGCTGCTTTCTTCACTCTTTGTAACAGTCCCCGTGGTGACAATCCCTGGCACTCTGTTTTTTGCTAAATGCTAAACTTTAATGTCTTTTAGCATCTACTCCTCTCTATGAGCACTGGAAAAATAGTCCACAGGCTGAACTACTGCTGCTAAAAAACAATTTATTCTCAGCAGGGATCTGGCTCTTTGTTATGTACTGACACTGAATATTTAAATTACAACCTTTTAAACTTTCATTTACACTCTCTGAAGGATGTTGAATAAATTAAAAATAAAATGCCGCAATATCCCTCCTTGACAAGGGACCTGACAGGGAATCAACGTTTTCAGGCAACTGCATTTGGTTTCCCAGCCTATGTAGCTTCCATCTTTGACAGGAGATGTACAGTGTTCAATACTTCTGAGGCCATATATGTCAAAAGCTAAAGACCAATTTTGATAATCTAAGACTGCCAGAAAAAGTACCGAAGACAGTCTGATGCCTCACGCTTGAGATTTGACTGTGGCCTCCTTTAGAAGGGCATAAGGATTGAGTAGACAATTGCTTATAAAGTCTCTACTTCAGTATTAGTCACTGACTACAGAGGACTATGAAGGATGTGAATCACTGCTCTCTAAAAGGCTTCTGTGAATAGTATTGCAAAGAGAGGCCTTGCAGGTTCGGTGATTGAATTATTAGTGGTATTGCCCTGATGGGAATGTGTGACTAATAGAATCATAGAATGGTAAGGTTGGAAGGGACCTCAAAGATCATCTAGTTCCAACCCCCTGCCATAGGCAGGGACACCTCCCACTAGTACAGGTCACTCAAGGCCCCATCCAACCTGGCCTTGAACACCTCCAGGGAGGTTGTGGAGCATAGAAGCACCCAATGTGATCAAAGATCATGTTGGGTGCTTCTGTGCTCCACAACCTCCCTGGGCAACCTGTGCCAGTGTCTCACCACCCTCACTATAAAGAACTTCCTCCTAACATCCAGTTTAAATCTCCCCTCTGCCACTTTAAACCCATTGCCCCTTGTCTTGTCATTACAAGACCTTGTCAATAGTCCCTCCTCAGCCTTCCTGTAGGCTCCCTTCAGATACTGGAAGGCTAGTCTAAGGTCTCCTGGAAGCCTTTTCTTCTCCAGGCTGCAGAGCCCCAACTCTTGTAGCCTGTCCTCATAGCAGCAAGACTTCAATTCAGATGTTATGCTCAAATGTAGTTTGAAGCCTGTTTTCTTGTTTCATTTTGAAATCCTGGTAATTACAATGGGTGTGGTAGAAGGTACTGGACCAAGCGAGGTGCCCTAATTCATTCTGGGACAATGATCCACAGAAATTTTACAGTCTACATCAAACCAGACAGCTCATGATCAACAGATTTAAATTTCGCACTGAGCCAGTCATCTTGAGCAACACACAGAGAAATTGAGTTGTCTACAGTTATCTATTTTCAAGTGATCAGCTTTACTGGTACCTCTTTGTGTGTTATTATCTACTCTGCATCATTTGTTTTGAGGCCAGAAGAGACCATTGTGATCTATTCTGACCCCTCATATGGCACAGGTCTCAGTAATTTCTGCTTCTAGCTGCCCTTTGAGCTATGAAGTATGTGTTTAGAAACACATCACATCTGAATGCACCACCAACTTCAGCACATCTGTCTTAAAACATGTATCTACACTAAGGCTGCACAAGTCTCTTAAAGTCATAAAGGGACATTTATCAATTTTACATGCAATATAGGGAGTATTCCACAGCTCCTTGAATCCTATATCTGTACCTTGTTTTCAGAAACAGTAACTGCTAAACCTCATTCCTAGTGTTCAACATTAGGCTCATCCTCTTTCCATCTTGGATGGCATTCTCTGGATCCTCCGGTAGTGCTGAAATAGCAGTGACCTGAATGGTACTGCTGGGGTTTGGTACCTCAGTGATCTGACATCAGATCCTGTTTTACAGACCATCTTAGTGCCACTTTTTACTGTGATTTTCAGGAAGCTGTACCAAGTCTCTGCCTCACCTTTTCCACACAACATGTGACCTCTGCATCCGGAGACTTCCATGTGAACTGCAGTGCTTTGTGAGGTTCTGGATAAAACAGAAAGGAACTGTAGTGTAAACCAAACCAAAAGAAGAGCTAGCTAATATGTATCATTTGTTTCTCTGTCTCTCCTTCTTTTTCTTGTGTTTCCACAAAGGCAAGAACAGAGTTAAGGCAAGTACTTGGGAGGAAAGGAGGTTCCAGGAGAAGTAGCAGAATACAGAATGGAAGCTGTGCTTTGAAAGTCTTCCTGTATTCAGCGCTGCAGCCTGTGCTGATCTTTCTTTTGATACAACTTTAAGAAATGCTTAATAACCTAGAATGCTAGATAGATGAAGTCTGGTGTTTGCTTATGTTGTCTAATGCTACTTTCATTAAACTCCAGTACTGCACTTCTGAGACTTATTTGTAGCTGCTTATCTTGGATGTAACTGAATCTACTCTCCCAGTGCTCTCAATTGAATTAATAAGATTTCCCCAGTTACTTCAAGATTCTTTGGCTCTCTAGTGCTTTCTTGTCTGAGTATCTGATTGCTGTCTGCTCTCCCATTTATGTGCATTTTACTTAGCAGAGAGGCTTCTCTCTGCATTAGCTACACGGCAAGGCTTGTACTCAGACCTCTGTGCTCTTTGCGTCTCCTGATGCAGACTGGCAGCCGTGGAGCTGCTGTGTCACAGGCACACTTTTTCACTTGAGGCCCATAGCTGAGGCAATGATTTGTACATTTCCCCACGTATTACAGTGGAAATGGCATCTTTCAGAGGGCCATTTTACAAGAGACAGCCCTACCTGAGAGCTGGGAGAACAAAGTCTGAACTGCTTTTTACTTTCTTCCCTTTCACATGGTAGCCATTTCACTGGGACAGCAGTAGAGTGAGACAGTCTGTGACATGTTACCAGTTGAAGTTGTTTTTTTTTCCCCCCTTTCCTCCCCCACTCACAGAGTTTCCAGAGATGCATTTTCCTTCCTCCCCTGTCCCCACATACTGTTAAGTAGCACATGTGTATGGGAATGAAAAGATTCTGAGGATGATTGTTGATATTGAGGCATGCGTTTGATGCAGAGGGGATGAATACAGCAAGGCAAGGGAGGAGAAGGAATGAAAAAGTGACCAAGAAACAGGTAAAGTAGTATTGAACATAGGGAGGGGGGGAAGCCGAAATAAAAGAGAGACCAAAATCCTACGGATTTCCCTGTCCTAAGGGAAAAGACATACAGGAATCTTGCCTTTTGCTCTCTGGTACTGAGATAAACTAAATTACTTCCAGTGAATTAATAATTAGCTACTGTGCCTCACTGCCACAAATACCAAGGCAGAGGAACATTGAAAACAGACTTAGATGCCTGTATGACTAGTAAGAATATTTACAACGGGGTTGTGAAACCTGCTTTATGGTTTTAGAAACAGCCTCTCACTGGTTAGCACTCTGGAAGAAAATGTAATCTTCAGGTGCCCTACCTGTATGCTGACATCCGTGACCTGTGAAATAGGGAATTTGTACGCTGCGAGCAAGGTAAAATATTGCTAACTATAAAAGGTCAAAATTACTGAAGCAGTTCAGATTTCTGAAAATAAGAAAGAAAATGAAACACTAGAATTGAAGAAGGGAAATGACTGATTTCTTCTGTGAGGGAGTGCCTCCTTCTCTTCAGAGTATAAACACAGTTTGTGGCTGTGATCCTGCAGTTACAGACTGAAAAGGCAACAGGAATCAGTCTGAGTCTAGCCCCATCACAGGGCATCACACTTCACATAATTGCTTTCTGTTTACTTTAGGCTAGTCTGGGGGAGAATAAGACAACTGGGTTTTAGAAAGTCTCCCTGAGTTTAAAAATCTGTCTTAAATGGCAACTCCAATTGTACTTCTCCTCACATTTTTCTGATGGTAAGCTGCTGATGGATTTTTTCCCAGTATTTTGCCATTAACAGCAAATAATGGGCCTTTAGCTTCTGTTCTAGGTGTTCTTCCTTGAAAGCTTAACTGGTCCCCTGCCATCAGAGAGCAAGAGTTATTTATTTTATGCAACTTCTGTCACTGGAACAGTAAATGTAAAGCAGGACAGTGAGTCTCAATGTGGAAGCAAATACCAAGGCATCTTATGTAGCTCTTGTGTGTAATTAATGGGAATAACTTCCAGTTACAGAGTTCTTGTGTTGAGACTGGTGATCTGTTAACTGGATCTGTATCTCTGATGTTTTTAATTTGGAGGTATTGTTTGGTAATTTTGTTAAGGTTTTTCATTAGTAGGCATGAAACAACTGGAACTTGGTAGCATTTCAATAAATCCTCCTACGGAGAAAGATTTAATATGTGCATGGATAGCTGTGCAAAATTTGGGTCACCAATATTTCTAGGTCTCCTTCTGACTTGGAGGCTGAGGAATTTCTTTCTGGAGAAAACTGGACATTGGGTGGTATTACATTTGTCAATGGGTGAGATATTAGAAGAGAATAAATTTGGAGTATGTGGTTATCAAACCCTGAGCCTTCCTTATTGTATTCAGGGAGGATGTTTGCAAGAATGATTTCTGTTTTCTGCCATTTATGTGCCTGGAACATATAGGGTTGGTGAAGTACAATGTTAGAGAAAGCTTAATAATGCATGGTGTAACTTCCGAAAGTCCTCATTGCTCCTGTGTGACACTTAAATGAGCTATGGTGAAGTTACAGAACACAGAATCATAGAATGGTAAGGTTGGAAGGGACCTCAAGGATCATCTAGTTCCAACCCCCTGCCATAGGCAGGGACACCTCCCACTAGTACAGCTCACTCAAAGCCTTTTCCAACCTGGCCTTAAACACCTCCAGGNCCTGTGCTGGGGACTCCAGAACTGCACACAGGACTCCAGATGGGGTCTGAGGAGAGCAGAGCAAAGGGGCAGAATCCCCTCCCTTGCCCTGCTGCCCACACTGCTCTTGCTGCAGCCCAGGACTCAGTTGCTGTCTGGGCTGCACTCACACTGCAGGCTCATGTTGAGCTTTTCATCAACCCAGACCCCCAGGTCCTTTTCCTCAGGGCTGCTCTCAGCCATTCACCACTCAGCCTGTAAATCTTTAATTTGTGAAAAAGAAGGAGGAAATGAGAATCAGGTCAAATTGGTAGCTTCAGTGCAGGCAACTGAGAAAGGAAGCTATAGGAACTAAATGTGAACTTGACTTGTTTGGAGGTTTTTGTTTGTATAGTACTTTGTTGTATTTTTAATAGGAAAAAAAAAACAACAGCAAAACAAACACAAACAAGCAAAACCCCCACCTCCACACAATACCCCAGCAAAACCAAACAAACTAAAACCTAAGCAAGAACAAAAAGTATGTTTTAAAGATGAAACTATTGATCCTTAAACCATAAGTTCTGATTTCTAGTGTAAATTCTAGGCAAAATCAGCTGGAATATTGGAGTATTGATTGATAGCTCTTAGAGTGACACCCCTGAGGAGAGCTGGCAGGCAAAGTTTTATGCTCTACTTGTGCTCCTTTATTTGAGCACAAGCAAGAAAGATGAACGCATGTAGTGTTGTGAGCAGATAAAGCACACAGTTGTCCAAAAGTATAGATAAAGCAAACAGGTGATGGAAATGCAAACAGTGATGTGGGCAAATCAAACAACCTAATTTTTTTTCAATAACAGGTGAAGTGGACTCACTTGGGTAAATCTTCTTAACACAATTTTGCCTGCGGCAAACTCTTCCTTCTGAGAACAAGACCATTGCTCACTTATGCTTCTGAAGAGGAGCCAGAACTTATTTAGCCACTAGGCTATAAGCTTCCTCTAATTTTGTAGCTGAGAAAACTGGACAAGTAGTGGAATATTCAGGCAGTGGCATTACCTTGTGTGATGGTTTGGGA
>VWYK01063618.1:0-21008 GCA_013399775.1 Semnornis frantzii | reverse complement strand
CCCTGCTGGCCAAGCTGCTCTTGCTGCAGCCCAGGACTCGGTTGCTGCACTCACACTGCAGGCTCATGTTGAGCTTTTCATCAACCCAGATCCCCAGGTCCTTTTCCTCAGGGCTGCTCTCAGTCATTCATCACCCAGCCTGGATTTGTGCTTGGGATTGTGCCTACCCAGGTGCAGGACCTTACACTTGGCCTTGTTGAATTTCATGAGGTTGGCCTGGCCCCACCTCTCCAGCCTGTCCAGGTCCCTCTGAATGCCATCCCTGCCCTCTAGCAAGTTGACTGTGCCACACAGCTTGGTGTCATCTGCACACTTGCTGAGGTTGCACTGATTCCTCTGTCCATGTCACTGACAAAGATGTTAAACAGCCCTGGTCCCAGCACTGACCCCTGAGGGACACCACTTGTCACTGGTCTCCAGGTGGACATTGTGCCATTGATCACCACTCTCTGCATGTGACCATCCACCCAATTCTTCATCCAGCAGTGCTCCACCCATCGGGTCCATGTTTTTCCAGTTTGGTGACCAGAATGTCATGTGGGACAGAATCAAATGCCTTACTCAGGTCCAGGTAGATGATGTCACTTGCCCTTCCCTTATCCACTGTTGCTGTGACTTCATCAACTTCAATACATTGCATCTAGGTCATTGTATTTGGAATCATAGAATCATTAATGTTGGAAAAGATCTTCAAGATCAAGTCCAACCATTAACATGGCCAAGACCACCACTAATCCACATCCATCACTGTGCTGCTTACCTCTGTCACATCCTCTCTTGCACATTTTCAGATGTCTCAGCACTGTTTAGTTCACAGACTCACAAAAAGTCAGGGGCTGGACGGGACGTCAAAAGCTCATGCAGTCCAACCCCACTTCCAGAGCAGGATCCCCTATACCAGATGACATAGTAACACATCCAGGTGGGTCTTGAGTATCTCCAGAGAGGGAGACTCCACAAACCCCCTGGGCAGCCTGTAATTGTTTCAGTGTCTCACTTTTACCACAGGGGCTGTGGTAGTGCTGGGCTCTATCTTGCTCTGTGGGGCCTGCTGCCCCTCCGCACCCACTTTTGAGCAGCGGGAGGCACCCCTGGGACTTGTTTCACACAGAACCTCCTGCAGCCTAGTCCTGGCACCCTCTCCTGAAGCTTCCCTGTGCAAGGTTGTGCCTCCTCCCCAGACTTCATTCAGCTTATGGATGTCAGTAAGCTGGGCAGGTGCGGTGACTGGGTGTCTGCTGGTGCCTCCTGAGTAATTTGTTATTACCTTCTCCTGAATAGCTGCTTGTCAGCCTCACACTGGAGTTTGGGAAAGGAACGTTCTGTTAACCAGGGTCTATCACATTCCTGCTAGGTAAAGTTAAGTGGTGGGAGAGAAAATTGTGGCTACCCACAGGGTGTTGCCTTTCTTGGTAACTGTGAAGGGTTTCTTCAGCTCTTCAAAATGTCTGGAGTTTTAGTACTCACAATCAGCAAAAAATTGGAGTGGAATATCAACGGAGCACAGCTTTCAAAAACTCATTTTCTTTTTCCTTTCAAGCTGACAATAGGATTTTAAGAAAAACTTTGAATAATGGATATACTTTTGAATAATGGATGCTTCAGAGCCAAAGTCCCTTGACTTTTCCCTCTGTGCCTGAATGAGAAGCCTTTTAATTGCACAACACGTGGAGAGGAGGTACAAAATGCTTTGTGTCTTGTGCTGCTGATTAACTGATGTGTACGGTCCCATTAAACATTCAGAGATGGGTAAGTGTATCCCAGCCCCAAGCTGTATGTTATGCACGCTGGGTTTTTATCAGCTAAGAATCTGGCATAAGAAGCTTTGCATTTTTCCTTGTCTTTGTCATGGCTGCGCCTAATTACCACCCTCCCACCCCCCACCCCACCCCTTTGTTTTTGTTTTGTTTTGTTTTGCAGGTTGGACTTTTCCTGTTTCTAGGAAGGTGTTCTTCTACATGAAGAGCTTGCACCTTATGCGCTGAGCTCAGGCGATGTGCTGTGAGGTCACCTTGTGAGAAAGCCTCCTGAGCTTAAACCATGGAACAAACTTTTAAATAGAGTTTTCCAAAATAGCAATGCTTATTGCAGAGGTTTTGCTGAGGGATGATTGTATGTGGTGAAAATGTTGCCCTTGTGCCTGTGCCAGGCTGGATGCTGTGCTGTGGCATGATGGTGAATCTGCAAGTCATGGAATAATTTGACACACACCTCTTGCCCCCTGCAAATTAGCTGTGTGGGATACAAGGAAGAGGAATCAGCAAGCACCGCAGTGGTGCAGGCCTTCCCTGCTCTTGTTCTGGCATGTGGCTGTCTGTCCCTGCAGCTGGCTCTTCTCCAAGTTCATTCAGCTGTCATGAAAGCTTAACTCTGCTGCAGAAGTGAAAAGACAAGTCACTGTGCCCCTGAAAAATGTAAAGGGTGAGTTTAGTGTCAATGTATTTTTTACACTCTTTGTCCTCAGTTTCCCCAGTTCTTGGTGCTCTGCCCAGAACTTTGAATGAACCCAGATGGGCTCAGCTGAGCAAAACCCTGCTGTGTTAGTACTTCTCTAACTTTTGTCTGCATAAAAAGACCTTAAAACAAGAAGTTAGGATGATCCCATGAGCTGCCCACTTTTCTTTCCCAGCACAAACCCAGCTCAGGGGCTGAACCTCAGTGAATAAACGCTGCTGGAGCTTGGCTCTGTCCTGCTCCCAGCCCTCTGCATCCTAGCTGTGGGGAGCTGGAGCCTGAGCTTACATAGAAAAATCCTGCCAGTTTGGAACAGTATTAACTCTTACCATTAGAGCATGGAAGTATCTATGAAGGCAGCTTGTTGGAGTGGTGCAGAGGGTCCTCCAGTATCAGCAGTTTCACTGACAAATTTTTTGGTGATCCTTGCCTTGCCCTGCATACCATGGGAGACCACTGGCCAGGTTTCTGGCTTTAAGCAGAGCTCATTCTCTCTCAGTTTTGCAACTTCTCACCTTAGATACAACTGCAATTTAGTTTTATTTCACAAAATTTGACATGACTTGAGACTGTGATTTACTGGCCTTGAAGGATATGGTATATGTAACTGTGGAGGGCATAAGTGGCTTTTCATGGTAGAGGAGCCATAAATTGAGATGAAAAAAAATGAGGGAAACATTACTGTCCAACTTTACAAGGTAGTACTAAGAACAGGACACAGTGAAGCCATTTGTAACTGTCAGGGGTCTTTATTGTCCCTGATTGTGTGTAATAAAGCTCCTGAATGAGACCCATGGTCTCAAATACGAAGGCAACCAACCTTCGAGTGTCTGAAAAGACACAAGATGGCAATCTTTTCAAAAGGACACCCTGAAATAACTCGGGGCTAAAGATTTCAAAGCTGTCAGCTTTCCTTGTTCCTGCACTTGCTGGAGACCCTGGGAAAAGGTTGGTGTCCAGTTTATTCCCCCTGCAGCCACCAGTGAAGGAGCCTGGAGGTGTGTGCGGTGGGGTGGAAATCTCTGAGGGCATCATCACAAGCAGGGCCGGTAGCCCTGGCTGCATGTTACAATCCAGATGAGGGCTCAGCATCCCATCCTTGCTCATTCACGGCACATACGCTGGGAGGTGCAGCAGTAGTAGCTGCTGGTGTTTCTTCTGGGGCTTGCTTTGACATCTGCATCCCCCTCTTCGCCTTCTGTCCCCTCCATATCCTCCGGCAGACACAGATCCAGAGGGACATTTCATACAGCAAGGAGATTTTAGGCAGGGAGGAATAACCTCCTCTTGTTTTATTTTTAAATATTTCTGTCCTTTTTTTTTTTTTCTTCTCTTTTTCTACTTGATACCACAAAAACAGCTTCAGAATTCGTCTCACTTAAAATTTAATTTTCCCTGGTTGAGCAGGGGGTGGGTGGGGTGGGTGGAAGAATTACTTCTGCTTGGGTTTCAGATTTTTATTTATATATTTTTTTCTTTTTCTGCCTGGCAAATATTTCTGAGCCCCTTGTTTTTTTATATGTTAATTTTCAGCTGAAAGGTTGTAGCGCATTGCAATGTGGAGAGGCGACAGGGCTGGTGTGACAGTTTCCAGGCTGCTCATGCTCGTTTTATCTGCAAATGGTTGGAATTTGCAGTGTGTAATGATCTCTGTAAGGCAGTTAGCAGCGAGATAAACATCAATTTTATGGCTGGAAAAACATAAGGAGCGTTGCACAGGAAAACGAGAGGACCTGAATACTGAAAGCTCTCTGACCTCTTCAGCAGCGTTGGGTTTAGCCCTCGTGTCTTGGCCCTTGTGTTTTTCAATCCCTTCCTAGGGTGGGTTAAGCCAGGTGAGATTCTATGGCAGAGCCTGCCGTGATGGGGTGCAGAAGCAGCCTTTCCTATAGAATCATTAAGGTTGGAAAAAACCTTCAAGATCAGGTCCAACCATCAACCCAACGCCACCACGCCCACTCTCAAAGAGCTACGTCTATACATTTCTTGAACACCTCCAGGGATGGTGACTCCACCACCTCCCCGAGCAGCCTGTTCCAGCACCTGACCACCCTTCCAGTAAAGAAGTATTTCCTCATATTTGACCTAAACGTCCTCTGGCATAATTTGAGGCCACTTCCTCTTGTTCTATTGCTAGTTACTTGGGAGGAGAGAACTGACCCCTACCTTGCTACAAACTCCTTCCAGGTAGTTTAGGGGTGAGGGATGCAAGTAGCAAGCACTTTGCATTCACAGCCAGGAGTTGAGAGGTTTTGCTGAAGTGGGAACAAAGTAAGGTGAAGACTTCCAAGTTTTTTTGGGGGGGGCTTGCTTTGTAACAGGAGCTCATGCAGAAGGAGTTGCCTTCCAGTTGCAGCTAGACTGGGGACACATACAGCTCCCTGTTCAGATGTGCTTTGGTTTTCACAAATAGCTTTTTGCAGCTCTGTTTCTCCACTAGATATGAGGTGGGCTGTAAAATGCTTTTCCTTAATTTGCTGTATGCCGAGTGTCTCTGGAATGTGATTAATATTCTTGCCCAGGTCTCAAAAAATTAATAGGCATGTCTGCAAGTTGCTAAATGTGCAGGGGGGTGGTAGGAGGGATGGCTCAGTCCCTCAAAACTGGAAACAAGCTACTGTAAGGAGGAAAGGTGCAAAACCAGCGGTGAGAACAAGCACACCAATTCGGTATGGGAAAATGAAGTGGTGCTATGGTGGCTGCATCAAATCCACACTGTGGTGCTGCTGCAGGTGGGAGCCACCACTTTTCCTCCCACTGGGATGTCCCTGGTCTAGGAATGCTCCATATGCCACCTCCAGCTGGACAGGGGCTCTTACCATATCCTCCCTGTAACCCTGGGAGGAGTAGTCAAGCTAATTGGTTAATTAGCTGCCATTGAGACTGATCGAGGAGTAGCGCTCTCCCCATGCTGGTGCAGGTACTCAGCCTGCCTGGGAACATGAGCTCTTGAGTTTCTTGGGGGGGGGTTATTTTTCTTGGTTTGTGTGTGACATGTAACATGCTGTCAAGTGTCTCGAATGCTGGCAGCTTGCTCAGGGTTGGTCTTCTCATTGTATGGAATATTTAAGATGAGTTTTCATGTTTTATGTAGCTCATTTACTACTTGCCTGCCTGCCTTGCAGATGTGATGAGAGATGAGCTGCTTTAATTTTTTTCTTTTGACTGTACCCAGCCCTTCCAAACTCCCCTGAGCTGTGAATGATGCTTAAGACATCTCCGCCAAAAAAAACTCACCTCTGTGTGTGTGTACATACATATATATATATAAAAATAATATATATAAAATGGTATATATTATTTTTTATATATATATATCTCACATTTCTAGGGGGCTGAAGCTTAGAGATAGACAAAGCTTCCTATTGATGCCACTTAAAAGAAATATTAATCCCACCTCAAAACCATTTAGAAACCACATAAATCACCTAAAAATAGCTTCAGCTACAGAAACCACCTGGATTTCTCCTCTTAGGTCACAAAGATTTCTGATGAGGCTTGGCTGGTTACTCTCACACGTTGAGTTTGGCATGGAGGGGACTGGCTCAGAGCCTGGGGCTCCCTGCAAGAGGAGCCCCAGTGTGCTGTGCAAACACCTGGAGGGAATGAAGAGAAATGTTTTCCACCTGATCTTGTTACTGTCAAGCCTTTAAAAGAGGAAAACCACGATTTTAAAAGAGATATTGCTGTCCCTTGAGCTTTGATGAGCACTGTCTGTAGTGTGTGCCCTGCTTTGCAGTAGTGCTCTGAGCTCAATAGCAGTCTTGTGGCACAGAGCCTGGATTTCCAAGCAAGCTATGAATCCTTTAAATCCAGAAATTTCTTGGCTAGAAGTGCTGTAGTTAAAGGGTTATCCTTTTCTTTTTTTCTCTTTCTAGCCCATTTGGTCCTTTTATCTCTCTCTCTCTCTTTGTTTTTTTTTTTTTGTTTTGTTTTCTTTCCTTTCACTTCTCATTTTCCAACTCCTTCCCCTGGCTCTCTCCTTTTCCAACATGCTTTTCTGCTTTTCTTTTAAATTGCTCTTCCCCAGCTGTCCAATTTAAGCCACTTTTGCTCAAAGCTTGTGGTAGTGTTTCTTGCATCTTCTTTCCGAGCAAGGACAGTACAGCGTTTCCACTCATCTCAAACTGAAGCACCACAAACTGCTTTGATGCACATCAAGCTCCTGAGTCTTCCTCATGACCCAAATCCTCCAGGTTTGGCTGGCAACAGCAGCCTGAGAAGCTGGAGCTGCTCTCAGCCTCTTCATATAATGCTTGTAGAGCCTGTGCAGGTTCCTGGTATAAATTTCTGTGGCTAGTAGGAAACAATCAGCAGTCACCTCTTGTCTAGAAATTGAAAATTGTTAGCTGAAAATTATTAACCACGGCCAAGTGAAAGCATGATATATATATTATTTATATTAAAAAAAAAATTTTGTCTTGATGCTCATTGTCTCTAGGGATCCTTTCCAGCTTTCCAAGGAGACCTGACCTGTCCATAACAGGCCATTTACTTTGTTCAAAGCCTCCCAAAGTTTTGAAGGGCATCTGTGAAATGGGAGATGCTTAATTTCATTCTGCTGAACCAACTTAGCAGCACACAGACAGCACTCCCCTGGTTTGTGTCTCTTTCAGACGGCTCTTGCTACGGTTGAGCGCTGAGGATTTTTTTTCTATCTGAAACCTTGAATTCTGCAGAGACCAAGTGCTGATTTCTTAGGATCACCAGGGAAAAATCCTTATTCTCCCAGTAGGCTGGAAATTTCAAGCTCTGAAGCTATAATATGCATTGTTCTTTCTGACATCACTAAAACAGAGGCTTTCTGACAGTGCCACAGAGATGAGAAGAATACAATCCTGCTTCTGAATTCCAAATCAGTCAGTGTTCCAGTGTCATGGTGGAGGTAAATTGGAAGTGTTCACACAAGACCAGGGGAAGCTGGGACTGTGAGGCAGTGGGAAAAGCAAAGAAAGAATGAAAAAAAAAAATCTTTTTCTGCCAGTCATCCCATATTCCTCCGTGCTGCCTGAGGGCTGAAATCTGGCTGCTCACACTCAGCAAATAGGGGCTTCAGGTATTGGGAATCTGAATGGGCTTTCCCTGAAGTGGGAGAAGATGGCATGTCACTGGGCTGCTTTTACTGTGGTTTTCTGTGATGTCATTTGCCTTACTTTACTCCTTTTTTGGTATTAAGGTGCCTAGTGGAGTTTGGGAGAGGGTGTCCAGGCACTGTAAGTTCTCCAGTCACTTAGAGCGAGGCCATTTCTGTGCTATAAGGACTTAGATGATGCAGTCCTGGAGTGAACTCTGGCTCCATCATGCCCAAATTCTGCCCTGG
The DNA here is from genome assembly GCA_013399775.1 of Semnornis frantzii. Classification (NCBI taxonomy): domain Eukaryota; kingdom Metazoa; phylum Chordata; class Aves; order Piciformes; family Ramphastidae; genus Semnornis; species Semnornis frantzii. The sequence continues at coordinate 13,234 of VWYK01063618.1, read as the reverse complement.
GCAGCAACTGGTGGGGTGGATGTTATCTGCTTGATCTGTGACTGGTCCTGATTTAAGCAAGAGCTCAGCTGGCAAGTTCTGTCTTTTGTTATTTGGGAAGTGTGTGGATCATAGAATCACAGAATGATTTGGGTTGGAAAGGGCCTTTAAAGAACATCTAGTCCAACCCTCCTGCAGTCAGCAGGGAAATCTGCAATTAGATCAGGTTTCTCAGAGCCCTGTCCAACCTCATCTGGAACGTTCCCAGGGATGGGGCATTTACCACCTCTCTGGGCATCCTGGGATAGTGTTTCAACCAGTGTAAAAAACTTCTATCTAGCATAAATCTCAATCCTTTATTTTAAACCCATCACCCCTTGTCCTGTCACAACAGCCCTGATAAAATGTCTGTCTCCAGCTTTCTCAGCAGCCTCTTTAAGCACTGAAAGGCTTCAGGGTGGATAGAGGAGGATGCTTATGGCATAAAAAAAAACCCACAGGAGAAACATCAGACTTTTTTTTTTTTGTGCTCAGAGAGCCGCGACCTCCATCTTTTGGTTGAGGCGAGGCCCAAGTGATGTGGAAGGTGACTGTCAGAGGTGCAGGCAGCAGCACACACCCCCGTGGGAGCAGAGTGAGCTGCCGATGGAGTCAGCCTGGGGCGGAGGAGCTGGGGCCGCCCTTTGCCCGCGGTGGCGGCCAGCGGCCCATGTGGCAGTGGACTTTGGCAGCAGCACCCAGCGAGCGGAAGAAGGGCCCCGGCGGCCTCCCAGCAGGTGTGTGTGGGGGGCAAACAGTGGTGGGAATCCCTCAGTGGGGCCAAGATGCTGGGTGTCTCAGTGCTTGAACTTGGGGACTCTTTAGGGGAAGGGTTTATCCTGATTTTTACTAGAGGAGGCACAAATGGAGCTGCTTTTGTTCAGACCTGAGTGTCCGTGTGTTCCCCAGCTCTTAAGCAACCCCCAAATGGCTTGAACATTGAGTGTGTGAGGAGTGACAAGGGGTTCAGGCAGCATCTAGCCATCTGCCTGTGGTAGGGAGGTTCATGAGCCCCCGTGGAGCAGGTAGTTTGGTACTGGTACTTCAGGAGGAGACATGGAGGGCTTGAGGGTGGCAGTGGCATCCTGGCAGCCAGTCCCTCACCCACCCTAAAATTCTCCTTAGGGTTTCCTCTTCTGTGCGGGACCATTACAAGTAAATCTGCTGTCTGCTTGAACTGCTGGACTCTTGCTGGGGCTGAAGGGCAGAAGGAATTCCCTGTGTCCACCTTGTCTCATAGCTCACATGAACAAAGCTCCATTTCTCCCTGCTTCTGCCACTGCTCATTTCTTTCAGAATGACTCTTCCTGATCCTGCTTGTAGTTTTCTCACTACCCATTCCCCTCCCAGTACAAAACTCCCCCCTCCCAACACCCTGCCACAGAGGTGAAGCTGATATGTCACCTGCTTGGGGAGGCAGTGAGTGGTGGTGTTTTGCAGGGCTGGCTGACGGTGCAGGATGCAGGATGATGCTACCTGGATGCTTCCTCTCACTCTGAGGAGAGCTGGGTACCTGTTGCTTTCAAAAATGGTCAGTTTCATCCTGGCATTTCAAAGAGATCCTGAAGTTTAGGCAGATGCAAAGATGGCCTTTTCCTGCCTCTGGGTATTTTGGAAAGTATGTTGGGTCTCCAGCAGGCTCCCAAGAGGAGAGAGTAGGTGGCAAGCGCCTTTGAGAAGGGTGGCAAGCTGCTGATCAACTGCACTGTGACTTATCTCGTTGTTTGCAGACCACTAAAGCAATCTCCCCTCCCACCCCAAAAGTGGAGAGGACCTCGCTGATAAGACTGTGATGGAGCCCTGGCCCCCTGCCCAGCCACCCCAGCACTGGGAGAGGCAGGCAGCGCGTGGGGTATGGAGAGAGGTCCCGCATGGTCTCCCACCCCAGCCTAGGCAGCAGCTCATTCGCACAGGGCACCCACCTCGGCCTGGCTCCTGGGATGGGAGCCAGCTCCCCAGCCACCAGCCCTGGGAAGAGGGTCACCGCCCCCGAAGGGACATCCACAAACAGGCTTCCCGGACTAGCTACCACGAAAGCGGTTACCCCAGCAGGTGAGAGCTGCCCAACCTTGCAATGCTTGTGCTAAGCCCCCTCCTTGCAAACCTTCCTAAAGCAGCATTTGACCACAAGCCCAAAGAGTGGTGCTGAATGGAGTCCACTCCAGCTGGCAGTTGGTTGGTGTTGTCCAGGGCCCTGTACTGGGGCCACTTCTCTTTAATATCTTTACCAATGATCTGGATGAGGGGATTGAGGTCACCTCCAGTAAGTTTGCAGATGACACCAAGTTAGGTGGGAGTGTTGATCTGCTTGAGTGTAGGGAGGTTCTGCAAAGAGACCTGGACAGGCAAAATTGATGAGCTGAGACTAGTGGGATGAGGTTCAACAAGGCCAAGTGCCAAGTCCTGCACTTGGGTCACAATAACCCCATGCAATGCTCCAGGATTGGGAAAGCATATCTGGAAAGCTGCCTGGTGGAAAAGGACCTGGGTATGTTGGTCTGGAAAGCTGCCTGGTGGAAAAAGACCTGGGTATGTTGGTCAACAGCCAGTTGAACACAAGCTAGAGTATGCCCAGGTGGCTGAGAAGTCCAACAGCATCCTGATCTGTATCAGGAACAGTGTGACTAGTAGGAGCAGGGCAGTGGTTGTGCCCCTGTACTCAGCACTGGTGATGCCACACCTCAAACACTGGGTTCAGTTTTGGGCCCCTCAGTACAAGAAGGACATTGATGTGCCTAGAGTGGGTCCAGAGAAGAGCAATGAAGCTGATGAATGGTCTAGAGCACAAGTATTGTGAGGAGTGGCTGAGGAAATTGGGGTTGTTCAGCCTAGAGAAGAGGAGGCTGAAGGAGGGAGACCATCTTGCTCTCTACAACTCCCTGAAAGGAGTGAGATGGGGTTTGATCACTTCTCCCAGGTGGCAAGCAATAATAGGGTGAAAGCTAAATGGTCTCAAGTTGCACCAGAGGAGGTTTAAGTTGATCATTAGGAATTTCTTCCCTGAAAGGGCTGTCAAGCCCTAGAATAGACTGTCCAGGGAAGTGGTGGAGTCCCCACCCCTGAGGAAATTGAAAATTGTGTAGATGTGGTACTGAGGGACATGATTTAGTGGTGACCTGGCAGTTTTGAGTTGACAGCTGTGCTAGATAATCTTAAAGGTCTCTTCCAACCAAAATGATTCTATGATTCTCTGCTCTCAGGGGCTTGCAACACAGGTGCTGCCCTCATCATGGTGTGGGGAAAAAGTGGTGAGGAGCCACTTGCTGCAGACTCAGAGGCAGTATGTGATTAGGTGATGTCCAGCAGCCACTGAATTTAAGGCTACGTAGCAGGTGCAGCTCTGATTTCTTCTTACAGCTGTGCCTTCTGTGGCTGCCATTATACAGGTGGCTTCCTGGTCCTGAGGCACAATTTTCATGAGGGTTTGATTAAATGCAATTCTTTTTAACTAGGTGCAAGGTGAACAATAAAAATGTAACTGCAGTATAAGAGCAAAAGAGAGCTTGCAAGCTCAGCTGCTGAAACAGCGGAGGGAGGAAGGATAAATTGTGGGCTAGAGGATGCTCTCAGTGCTGAGAGCTCGGAGTGATTCATCAAATTTGGGTTGATTTGCCTGAGTTATTGCCCTCAGTGGCTTCTGGTGAGGATGTGCAGGGTTTGTGCTGATATTGTGTACTGGGAAGGGGCTGTGGTGTGGTGCTGACCAAATCACCGTGTAATTTGTGAAGGGGGAAGGTATGTGAGTGCTGCATGGGTGGCTTGGGCTGGGACTGGGCTTCCTTGCAGAGGAAGACTTGCTGAGCTGTGTGGTGGACACGACAGCTCCAGAGCTTGGTGGAGAATGTGCTTTTTCTGGGACCTTTCCTAAAATGTTGGTGAAAGTTGATCTCCATGACAAGCCCACACCATCAAGCTGAAAGCGGACATCACCTGAAACTGCGGTGTGCAGCTTTCTCACAGCGTGGGGTGGGAAAGTATCCAGACCTTCTGCTGTTCCTTCCAGATGTGATGCTGGACCAGTTCCTGGCCCTGACACTGAGCATGGCACCTGGACAGGAGACCTGGCTGGATTTCCATCAATCTTTCTACCTCCAAGGGTCCTACTCAGGGCATGAATCTAACTCTAGATGTGGGCCCGTTTCTTTCTCAGATTGAGTATTCTGTGTTATGATTCAGGCAAGGATATGAAGATCCTCACTGGCAGTACCCAGCAGCCAGTTACGGCAATGACTATACCTACCAGTGGCAGCCAGTGGCCTGGCAGGATGACAGAGGTATGGACTTATCCTTTGGGTCTGGGGGTGGAGGCAACTTGCTTGCAGCAGAAGAGAAAATGCTTTCTCCAGGATAGATGGTTCTCTCAGGGCTATCTCATCTCAAGGGTTTTCATCTCCAGGGTTTTCTCCTGCCTACAGTCCTGCGCTGCTTGTGCTTTTCTGCCTGCACAGCACAGCCTTCAGTTTGCACTTGGGAAACCTAAACAAGAACTTGGTGGACCCAAGGGAATGTTTGACGTTGACCTCCATGGCTAACAACCTGTGTCATTTCCAGTACTGGGTTGAACTCGGTGCTGAAAGTGCTGTGTGATCAGAGTGGCCAGGGCCTTGTTTTTGCTGTTTCTGGAGTACCTGGGCCGAAGAAAAGGGAAAGGTGGAAAGAAGAAGGACAGCAATGGTGTGTTGGCAAACTTGTACCAGGGCTTTATCATACCTCCAATGTGTTGGGCTAATTTGGAAGCAAATGGGGCAAATGGCAACTTGCCTGACTCATTGCTTTTCTTCTGCAACTTTATTATAGCTTGTTCCTCTGGCGGAGCAAGACTAAATCTTGATTGTCTCTCTAGACCCAAGACAGGGAGAGCATTACGGCAAGAGTGCCAATTATCAGGACCGGCACTACTACAGGGGCTACCACCCCAACCTGGCCTCCAAGCCCCCAGGGCGAGATAGGTAAGGATGAGGTGTCTGGGCATCACCTGGTGCAACCATTTGCTGCAAAATTAGCAAGTCTGTGGCTAGTCCACAAAATCTCTGACCTTCAGAACATCTCCTTTTGCTCTGTTCGCCAGGACTCAGATCTCTGACTCCCACAAGGAGAGACACATCTCATCTGGCCAGTCTGAGTGGGCTGGGGGAGAAACCCTCAGCCAGGATTCAGGGGAAGCAAGTGGCCAGCCTCAAGAGGTAATTTCAAGATGGGCAAGCGTACAGGACAAATGACTTGGGGATCTCCCAGAGGTCTGGGGAGCAATCTCTGTGTTCCTCTTCCAGCTGAGGAGAAAAGGGCTGCTTTGCTATGTTGCATTCAGTGTTTAACAGTCTATGGAGATGATTATAATGGGTTATTAACATTTATGAACTCTTCATCTACTGGGCTGTTGTCTTCTCAAGCATCAGCTCTACACTGCTCCTGCACAAGGCCAAGCGCAGGACAGAAATCCAGCCTTTGTAGAATGCTCTCCTGCACCCTCCCTAGGTAGCCAAAAGTTGTGTGCCATTTTTAGCTCTGTCCACCAAAGTCTGCTCTGTCAGACTTGCATCCTGACCACTGTTTTGTCAAAGAGCAAATTAAAATATCAAATCAAAGCTGCTCTGATGGTTTGGTTTCTGGGCAGAGCTTGGATTCCCAAGCACTGTTTGCTGATGGTGTTGGGGAGGTCGTGTTGAGTCTAGGATAGCCTTTGGGTTAGACTGGTGGCTGATGTCAAATTACTTTAAAAGCCAGTGAGTATCATCAGGGGCATGTGCCATGATGAACTTGAGATGCTGAACAAAGTCAGCTACTCAGACGGGAATCAGCCTTGCTGTGCTGTTCCTGCTTGACACTTCTATGGAGCAGCAGAGCCTGTCCCACCACCCTGGGAGCAGAAAATCAGCACCGTTCCTAGTTTCTCAGCCAGGTTTGTGTTTTCTCCCTTCTTCACAGTCCTCGGGCCAGCCCAGTCTGCTCCTGCAGTACCATGAGTCAGGGCTCAGCTCCAGCAGCTATGAGCTCAGCCAGTACATCCGTGATGGTTCTGACCACTATGACCCCATGCTTCCAGGGACCTGGAGCCCAGCACAAGCAGGTGAGGTGTGATGGGGCCCTCGCTCCTCTGACAAGGAAATAAACAGCTGGTGTTAGGAGATTTGCTGTTTCTCAGCTTGGAACTAGGTCCTGCTCTGGTAGGTGCAGGAGCTGCCACGCATGTCTTCTGCTTTAGGGGACAGTTCTGGCATGGGGGCAGGGGTCAGCAGAGGGTTGCTTAAGCTGGAGGTCCAGGTCGAGAGCTGATCGTGTCCTCCATGGTGGATGTGGCATGGGGTCAGTTGAGGGACTCACGGTGGCTTTTGTGTCATTGCAGGAGGGCCTTTGGTGTCTACCCCAACCCCAGTGGTACCCCACAAGTTCTCATGGCCACACGTGGCGGTGTGCTTTGGATCTGGAGGCCAGCTGGTGCTGGTGTGTCCCCACCAGCCTGTCGAGGGGCAGCCAGCCTATGTCGAGCTACACAGCCTGGAGGTATGCTGCAGCCCAGCTTCCCAGGCCATCCTCAGTTCCCCTGCTGGAGCTGCACTGAGGGTTGCAAACACAGTTTGGCACCCAGCCAGCCTACTTGGCATCCTTCTCTCCCTTGCTGCTATCTCATCTTCAGCTCACAAGACCTCTGGAGTCTGCATCATGGCAGCCCATTCCTGGGCATAGCTTTCATGCTTTGGGCTTTGCATCCAGCTCCTTCAGCTCCATAACCCATGTCACCTGTGACCTGCTGACACTGATCTCTTTCTATGGGGACAGATGTGATCTGTATCTCTCTGGAGGAGATTCTACACACTTTTCTGAAGTGCTCCAATAAATATCCATCACCTGAGTCTATCATGGTGTTTCAGTCTCCTTTTTTACCTCTCACAGGAGGCAGATGCCATCTCAACAAACATTTATTTCCTGAACTCAGGTTTGGGGCCCATGTGATAGTTTGGAGTCTATGCTTTGGGACTGCCTAAAGATAGCATTGAGAACAGATTGACCATCACTGTTGAACCCTTGGCCAAGGCCCTGACCTTCAGCAAGGCAGCTGGGGCTGACCTGATTGCTGGAGTCCAGCTGGTAAATTTCCTCTTGTTTTTAGGCAATCCTTCATGACACAAAGGAGCTGCAGGAGCTGCAAGCATTCCCAGGACCCCTGGCCAGGTAAGCTGCACTGACAGGTCCAGGAGCTGTGTCCTCCTGGCTGTGCTGGCCTGGGAGCACTTCTCCTTTGAGAGGAGACATGAGCTCAAGGAAGACTTTAGGATTCCTATGTCTTTCTTAGTCCTGTCTGCAAAGACCAAGACTAGATTCAGCCTGTAAGCCCAGCCCCTTTGCTATGGTGTGTGTTGGCTTGGATTGTGGAAGATGTTTTTTGGAATATTCATAGGATGTGGGTTTAGTGTGGTTTGTATGTCTGACCTTATTTTGTACTCATGTCCCAGAAAATTGATTTCTAGGAGATCTCTTTGGAGGTCAAAGCCCTGTGTCAGCCTGTAGTTTAGCTTTTCCCTAGGGTTCTGTCTCCCAAGACTGCTGAGCATGGCAAGGTCAGACCCAGAATGCACCTTCAGTGTGAGCCTGGGGATGAATCATGGCACGCTGCACCAGCCTGCCTCCCTATCATACTGGCTGCACCAGCATGGTCACTCGTAACTAAAGTGGGGAGAGACAAGGAGTGTGCAGAAGAAGGAAAACCATTTACTGGGCAAAACAGTTAAAGATATCCAGAAGCCCCTTCTGGTCTACTCTGCTGAGATACCACCTGAAGCACTCTGTCCAGCTCTGAAGACACCAGCACAAGAATTGGAACTGTTAGACTGGGGACAGTGGACAGCAATAAAGATGGTCAGGAGGCTGAAATACCTCTACTGTGAGGACAGGCTGTGAGAGTTGGGGTTGTTCAGCCTGGAGAAGAGAAGGCTTTGGCAAGACCTTAGAGTAGTCTTCCAGTATTTAGAAGGGGCTACAGGAGTTGTGGAGTCTCCAACGCTGGAAGTGTTCAAAGCCAGGTTGCCTTGGGCCTTGAGCAACCTGGTGTAGCAGGAGGTACCCCTGCCCACAGCAGGGGAGTTGGGACTAGATGATCTTTAAGGTAATTTCTAACCCAAACCATTCTATGATTCCATGAAGCTGGGTAGAAGACCTGGAGTTATTTGTGCTGAAGGGGATGTAGGGAACATCTGTGTGATTTGCAGGTGCGATTGAGTCAGGATCAGCATCTCCCTCCCTGATCCCTCTTCCCTGGCTGAGCTTGTCTCTCAGCTGCCTTTTCTCTTCAACCGTCTGATATTTTTACTGTTCTGCCTGGTTTGCACATAGCTTTGAGGCTTCTGCTCCTGTTTCAGACCTGAAGGCTTTGTGTGGTCACAAGAGTGTCTTTCTCCCCAAGCTGTGCCTGTTAATCAAAGACATTGCCTGTGTGCCTGCTCCTACAGCCTCGGATATCCACGGCTGTAACTGCAGCACAGCTAAGCAGAAGTGAGCTGCTTTGCAGGTGAAGGGATGAAAGGATGGAGGAAGGAGGAGGGTAGAGAGGATTTGAGATGCCATCTGCATGCCTGAAACAGAAATGTGTAGAGTCATGAATCATGATCAAATTGAAGCATTTTTTATCTTGTTGGTGCCAGGGTGGTATGTGATTGTCACTTCGAATCTTTGACACCTTTGAGGAGGCACTGGAACAGGTCCCTTCCAACCCAAACTGTTCTATGAATCTGTGATCCGCATCAGGGAACCTGGGCATGCCAAATGATGTCCTGGATTGCTTTGCCTTTGGGTTTCTTTTGATGCTTTTCTTTGCTGCTGTAGGGAAGATCTGCACAAGGGGGATGTGATGACATTCTGCCAGCAGAAGATAGCCATGAGCTGTGATCTCTCAACACAGAAAGGCAGAGATTCAGCTCTTCTCTGGAAACTTCTGCTCCTCCTCTGCCGGCAGAATGGGGTAGGTGTCCCATGAGAAGGTGCTGACCTCTTTGATCTTAGATATGAGGCCAGTTTTATGTCCCTTATGTGCTTCTTGATCCAGCTGATCCTGTAACACTCCACAGCCCAATACTGCATGCAGTAGCTCTGAATGGGTGTGTGGCCACTTCCACTGAGGAGACATCTTTCATGCTTAAAAGGGAATTATTCCCTTAACCAAATAAAACCCACCCGGTCTAATCCATGGCTGTTTGTTGGAAGCAGATCTTGGAATAAAATCTTCAGAGTGAGTGCTGTGAAGCTCCTGCCAGTTGAGTTCAATTCTTTGCTCTTCAAAACTTTGTGTTGGTGGCCAAGGCTGGTCTCACAGGGGAGAAATGCTAGAACAAGGATAGAGAAAGGGCGCCAAACCCGAAGTGCCAGCAGCCTTTGCTCCTGAGGCAACTGCCATGGGTCTTGCTCTTCACCTTCCCTTTTGCAGTCCATGGTGGGCTCAGATACAGCTGAGCTGTTGATGCAAGACTGCAGGCGTGAGGAGAAGTACAAGAGGCAAAACCCTGCAGCAAACCTGATCGGCCTAACAGATGATGAGCTGATGTCACGTCAGCCAGGGACGCTGGACCTCATCACAGGGGAGGTCCCTCCGGTCGTGGAGACGCAGGAACAGATAGTGGAGAAGTTCACCAAACTGCTCTACTATGGCAGGAAAAAAGTAAGTGGGGAGCAGGATCCAGGACACAAGGTGGAGTTTTGTTCTTGATGTCTTTGACCTCTTTAGGTGTTAAAAGGAACAACGGTCAAGGGATGCCTTTTGGCAGTGGGATCAACTCATCAAGCTCTTTGTACAAGAGGGCTTATGGCTGTGATTTCCCACCACTGGGAGCTTGGATGGGGTCCTGAGGGAAAACAAGATGCAGAGGGTTTTACTAGCACCATGGGTTTAGTTGAAGCTATGTGGTTTGAGACCAAAGGTAGAGGGAGAAAGGAAGGTTGGGTGCAGAGAAGTTTGGTGCCCAGTCTGGAATTCTGCACTGGTGGCACTGAAATTAGCACAGACCTGGAAATCCAGGAAAGACAATATTGCTATGAAGGTCTCTCTTCTTGTCATGACACAAGACAGAAAAAAGAGGCTTTTGAACATGGAGGAGTTTTTTGGAGGGTATTAGTTAAAGCCAGAGGAGATACTGGGGTTCTTCTCTGAGCTGGGTGAGCAGAGGGTCCCCTGGTAGTGGAGGTCAGGGAAAAACAGAGTTAGTGCAAACCCTTTTTCTGCTCCACTTTGACTGCAGGATGCTCTAGTCTGGGCCATGAGAAACCATCTGTGGGGCCATGCCCTCTTCCTTTCCAGCAAGATGGACCCTCGGACCTACAGCTGGGTGCTCACTGGGTAAGCTGGAGAAGCTAAAGCAAGGGGTGATGCTCTGTGACTGGCTTTGCCAAGCCCATTACTCCTTTGGGTGCCCTCAGCCCCAGTGCTCTGAAAAAAAACAGCATTGGTTTCATCTGGAGTCTTTCAGAGAGGACAACAGGCCATTTGGATGGGCCTGAGTCCTTCAGTCTTCCTGAAAGGAGAAATCAAATGGGGGCATGGAAAGCAAGAGGAAAGAAAGTAATTTCTTGGAGATGTCGGGTGGATTTATTCTGAGGCTCTGGCTTTGTCCCTGCTGCCCTAGCAAATGCATTCACTGGGCCAATGGGAGCTGAGCCACCTTCACTGTGATCCAGTGTGGTCTGAGCTGTTTGTCCCACTCGTATGAGCTTTTTCTGGTGGAATTAATGTGCTTAGTTTGGATTGGGTTGAACTCTCCAGGGAGAGTTAAGCAGAAGTTTTCTGTCTTGTATAATCTGAACCCTTTTCAGGAGGTTTCAGCCAGCGTTGTGCTGGAGGCTTGCCTGTTCTGGAGATAATGCAGATCATCAGCCTGGTGGGCCAATAATCCTGTCTTCTCCAGGAAGCTCCTGAGGACATTGCTTTCCTGGGCCATTTGGGGTATGCCCTTGGAGGTGAACAAATCTTTAGAGTCCCAGCACAGTAGCTCTGTCTCTCCTGTCTCCTCACAGGTTCACCAGCACGCTGGCCACCAATGACCCACTGCAGACCCTCTTCCAGCTCATGTCAGGAAGGATCCCTCAGGCAGCACTGGTCCGTAAGCAAGAGTCTGGCCTTGGCACCTGTAGCTCTGTGCTGTCACCTGCCTGTGACACCCACCTTGTGGTGATCACCTTTGCTCATCTTCACTCTTCTCTTGTCTTCATCCAGTGCTGTGGGGATGCCACGTGGGGAGACTGGAGGCCCCACCTGGCTGTGATGCTGTCCAACAAGGTTGGAGATGTGGAGCTGAACAACCGAGCCATTGTCACCATGGGAGACAATTTGGGTGAGCCAGGACCATTGTGAGCAGCTACGTTCCTGCTGTCTTCTGTTAGTGGGTGGACAACTGCAATGTCACCATGCATGTCCACACTGGCATGGGTGTATGTTGGTGCCAAGATGGGAAGTGCATGCATGTGCGGTGGAGGGATGAGGCATTCATGGATCCTGCTGCCCTCCCACTGGCAGATGGGTCAGGCTCAGGCACATCCATTAGCTGCTCTTCTAGAGACGCTTTGAGTGACTGCACCCAGGGAAGCCATATAGAACTGTAGGGACACAGACTTGCTCCCATGGTGAGGACTTGGGGATTTCATACTGGCAATGGCACCCTGCAGAGCTGAAAAACTCTGCTCAGGCTGCCCTGGTCCTATCACTGAACTGATTCCCCCTCCGAGGTACAAAAACAAGAAGTCAGAAAAAACAGATGAGAAACAGAGAGAAGGGATCAGGGTCTACATGGACAGGGAAGAGAAGTGAGGCAGTTGATCTGGGTTCTTCAAACGGCTTTGTGGTCTCCAAAGCAACGCTGACCACACGGTGACCTCTCTCTCAGGACTAAGTGTTTGTTATCTTTTTTCCTTCCATCCAGCTGGCAAGGGAGCAGTTGAAGCAGCTCATTTCTGCTACCTGATGGCAGATATTCCTTTCGGTTACTTTGGGTCGAAGGCAGACCGCATGGCTCTGCTGGGCAGCAGCCACCAGTGAGTGAGTCCAAGAAATGATGCTCATGTCAGAGTGATGTGTCCCAACTTCTCCCCATCCCCATGACCTCACTTTTATGCAAAACCAGTCCCTGCTCGTGGAACTTCATGGCTCTTTATGTGAGCTTTGCTCTGGGCTTCTCCAGCTGCAGGCTGGCACAATGGTGGAGCTGCGCATCACAGAATCACAGAGTTTCAGGGGCTGGAAGGGACCTGCAAAGCTCATCCAGTCCAACCCTCCTGCTGGAGCAGGATCATCTATACCAGATCACACAGGGATGCATCCAGGCAGGTTTCAAATATCTCCAGAGAGGGAGACTCCACAATCTCCCTGGGCAGCCTGTTCCAGTATTCTGTCACCCTCACAGTGAAAAAAGTCCTCCTCATGTTTACAAGAAATTTCCTATGCCTCAACTTCCACCCATTGCCCCTTGTCCTGTCATTGGGCGTCACTGAGCAGAGCCTGGCTCCATCCTCCTGGCACTCACCCTTTACATATTTATAATGAAGTCATCCCTCAATCTACTCTTCTCCAATCTGTGTGTGTGTCTGTCTGTGGAAATCTCTGCTCTTGTCTGCTGAATCTGCTTCTCTTCTCTGCAGACAGACATTTGCCCGGTTTGCCAGGACAGAGGCCATCCAGCGGATGGAGATCTTTGAGTACTGCCAGTGGCTGCAACAGCCCAAATCCTTCCTTCTCCCTTTCCAGGTAACAGAGACACACAAGCACATGCCCCAGAATGTGCCTCCATCCTCCCAAAGCCAGGAATTCAGGCTGCTTTCCACGACCTGTCCCCTTGCTGGGCTTCGGGAGTGATGGGGAGGCTGCACCGGCCAAGGGGCTCCTCCATGACAGGGGTTTGGGCAGATTTTGGGGCACGGTGTGTTTGATCAGACCTTGCCCAGGTCTGGTTGCCCTTCAACTTTCTGGCCTTTTCATATTGCAGATAAGCACCTGACACTTGATACTGCACATATCATAGAAACTTTTGTGTTGGNCTGGGGAGCCTGTTCCAGTGTTTCAAAACCCTTTCAGTGAAGATGTTTCTTCTGATATCCAACCTAAACCTCCCCTGCTACAACCTGAGGCCATGTCCTCTTGTCCAATCACCTGTTATTATGGAGAAGAAAGTGTTGGTACACCCACCTGGCTCCAATCTCCTTTTAGGGGGTTGTAGCGGGAAAGAAGGTCTTACTTCAGCCTTCT
>VWYK01063600.1:0-15560 GCA_013399775.1 Semnornis frantzii | reverse complement strand
GGAACTGTTGGAGCAGGTCTAGAGAAGGCCACAAAGATGATCAGAGGGCTGCAGCAGCTCTGCTGTGAGGACAGGCTGAGAGAGTTTGGGCTCCGCAGCCTGGAGGAGAGAAGGCTTCCAGGAGACCTTAGAGTAGCCCTCCAGTATCTGAAGGGGGCCTATAGGAAGGCTGGGGAGGGACTATTGATAAGGTATTGCAATGACAGGACAAGAGGCAATGGGTTTGAACTGGCAGAGGGGTGTTTGAAACTGGATGTTAGGAGGAAGTTGTTTGCAGTGAGGGTGGTGAGACACTGTCACAGGTTGTGTCTGCTCCCTCCCTGGAGGTGTTGAAGGCCAGGTTGGAGTAGGCCTTGAGTGACCTGTTCTAGAAGGATGTGTCCCTGCCTATGACAGGGGTTTGGAATTGGATTGTATTTGAGGTCTCTTCCAACCTTACCATTCTATGAAATGGACAAACAATTCCTTTCCCTGTATGAGTAGTTTGCTGCAATCATCACATTCTGCTGGTGACACAGACCCAGATGAGCTCTTCTTGCTCTGATATTTGGTTCATGCTTGTTTAAAGTCTACCAAATTGGCAGTGAAGGTTTCTCTTCAGGCTTTATGATAATGCATTGGTACCCTCCTGGTTTAACTCAAAGCAGTTATCTAAACAGGCTCCTTTCAGTCATGCAGCCAGTATGTTTTGTAGGCAAAAGTTAGTTAAGCCATAGCAGATATTTAAGCTTTGTTGTGTTTTGGTTTTTTTACACACTCAAACTTACACATCTTACAGACAAAATCACAAAATCTTCACTCTGCACTCTGGTACTTCAGGACCTGATATGCCCTATTCCTGCATAGCTTGCACTTCTCAAAAGTTCTTTGTTTAGACAGCATTGGCATTTGTGTGCCTTCCTTTGGGCTGACTTTTTTCCACATTATCTCTATCATTATACCAAAGTTGTCATTAAGCATTAAAATGTTTGTCTTAAGGCTACTTCAAATTAGGAGCTGTTATTGATAACATCTCAATTTGCTCTAGTAGGATGTCCACAGCAGGTCAAACTTTGAAGCAAAGTTGCAGTCTATCAGGATTCAAGGATGTGATGGAAATTCACTCCCAAGGAAATTCTGACTGCAGTGGTGATCGTGAGGAAGAGCTGAGTTTCAACTGCAGTAGGTTTGACCTTGAACTCAGCGGCAGAGAAATTTCCATCCTTGCAGGCATCCATTGGCGGACACAAAGGATGGGAATGATAAATTGTATAATCTTGATTTTACAGGTGCAAGGGACTGCAAAATACTATAACCTTTGCCTCAGCAGGACAAAAAGCAGACCCAGAACCCTGTGGAGAAGCAACAGCAATGGAAACAATTGCTTTTGCATCTCTGGACTGAGCAGGAAATTTACATTGTGTGGTTGGGGTAATTACAGAACAGAGTGAGAGCAATGAGATATGACCAAAAATGAAAACCAGGGCTTGTTGTAGGAACTTCTGGGTGTATTACGACCCACATGCAGATACAGAATCACAGAACCTCAGAGGTTAGAAGGGACCTCTAGAAATCGAACCAAATCCCCTAGCCAAAGCAGTATCCCCTAATTGGCACAGGACTGCATCCAGCTGATGCACAGACCTTCAAAGCTGGCCTGGGTACCCACAGCGTGTTCAACTTTCCCAGCAGGACACAGTTACTTCCCTTGAGCTAGGGCTTGTGTGGGAGTGGGTTTTCAATCCATTTCTTACTGGGAAGCAAAGTGGTGACTTCTGTTGATAGTCTGGACCTTGCTAAATAAGCAAGTCCTTATTTGTGTTCTTTTTCTGCTTCTTTTCAGATTTGTGACAGCTGAGATTTTTTTTTTTTTCTTTTTTTGCTGGTTCTTGTTCATGAATATTTCTGGAGTGGAAGATCAAAGATAAATTGCCTATTTGTTTTACTTCTCTTGCTGGTTTCCAGCATTCGACTATGCTGCTGTTAGCCAAATCACCATTTTTGTTATGCCACTGTTGCACAGATTCATAGAATGGTAAGGTTGGAAGGGACCTCAAAGACCATTTGGTTCCAACCCTTTGCCATAGGCAGGGATGCCTCCCACTAGTATAGGTCCCTCAAGGCATCTGTGACCTTACCTGTTTCCTCAATAGAAGAAATGGATATTTTAGGTATTGTTATTTTGCAGATTGATTTGAGATGTTTCTCATTTATGTCATGGAAGAAGGAGGTGTTGAGAAAGAATGAGCAGACCAGGATGTTCTAAGGATGATACCTGTATCAGATGATAGTGGCTCACAAATCAAATGGGATAGAAAAGATATTAAATCAGAGAAAGCAGTACTTCTGTTTTACTTCTTTTGCACTTTGGAGCTTTCTTTTGTCATACTTATGAGGAGGAAATTCTCTGTGCTCATGGAAGAAGAGAAAGGAAACAGAAATACTGATATGCAATACTGCATTCAGATCTGGAGCCCTCAATGTAAGAAGGACACAGAGCTGTGTTGCAAATGATGCAAAACTAATAATTGATGTTAATTTTGATATCCAGGCAGAGATTGTTAATAACTATGAAAATTGTTCATTAACATTAAATCTCACTAGAAGGCTTAGTTACAAGGTTAGAAATGCAGAGTTTGGAAATTTATACACACAGGGAACAGGCAGAACTGGAACACTGTAAGAGGTACTCAGCAAAGGCAAACATTATGCTGGAAGAGAAGGTTCGTGCAGTCACTACACTGCTTGTGGTTCATTATCCTGTTTAGCCACTGGATGGATGCAGGAAGCTCCTTTCTGCTTATGGCAAAAGGCACTCAGTGATTACAAGAGGCTTGAAGTATTTACTCACAAAATATTATCAGACAGTACCCAAAACATGTGGAGGGGTTGCTGTTGGTGGTCTCAAAGATGTTAGAAGCTTTGGAGCTTTCCCAGGCTCTTTTTTTAGGCAGTTGGAGTCTGGCACAGTCTCTGACCTGGTTTCTCTTGACTCCCCATTCAGCAGCAGCTTTGCAGAGGGACAGGCAGGATGCAATGCCATGTGCAGGCTTGGCACAATGTCAGGCTGACTGTGCAGGCTGAGTGCCTGCAGGCATTGAGAGCCTGTTCCTGGTCATGGAGTTCCACACAGCTCAAGATGCAATGGGGCAGCACGAGCATGGATACAATGGCAGAGCACAGCCAGTGCTACCTGCTCATCCCTTTTTATCAATGCAGCCCGAGACTAATGGGCCTTTGGACATAGCTTAGCCAATCAGAATGGCAGATAGCCAAGCTTCATCATATTAGGTGAAGCCATAGGCTTGCTTTACCCAGATTTGGGCAGAGCACAGCCCTGCACAAGGCAAGCTGTGTACCTTGTTTACCACAGGATGGAAAACAAGTCTGGCCAAGTCAGAGTCCTCAGACTCAGTGGCTCCAGGTTCTTTGTCCTCTTTCCTGCAGTTGCTTCTCCCCAAAACAGAAGGAAGGATAGCAGGGGAACATGTCTGGGCAAACCAGGACATGTATAAACCTGTTTTGGCCTACTTAAGCCTACAATAGCAAGTTGATGGAAAGGGTCTAGTAGAAGGCTGGGAAAAGGGTCAGAGGATTGGAGCAACTCTGCTATGAGGACAGGCCGAGGGAGTTGAGGTCGCTCAGCCTGGAAAATAAAGTGCTCTGGGAAGACCTAATAATGACCTTCCAGTACCTGAAGGGGCCCTATAAGAAGGCTTGAGAAATATTGTTTACAAAGGCTTGCAGTGACAGGTTGAGGGCAGTGGCTTCAAACTAGAGCAGAGCAGATTTCGATTGGATGTTAGAAATATGTTTTGTACCATGAACGTGGTGGAACACTGGAACAGGTTGCCCAGGGAGGTGGTTGAGGCCCCATCCCTGGGGATAGTCAAGGTGAGGCTGGACAGGGCTCTGGGCAACTTAATCTAGTTGAGGATGCTCCTGCTGAGTGCAGAGGGGATTGGACTGGATGATCTTTGGAGGTCCCTTCCAACCCAGACCATCCTATGATATATCATGAACACAAACATCATTCAAGGTTTATGCTTTTTCCCTAAAACCATAGTGAGAGGCCCTGCAGAGGCATCTTAAGAAGCTCAGAAGTCATGTTGTATGCATCCTTCCTAGCAGAAAATTATAGAAACAGTAGTGTCATGATTCTGTGGCCTTTTCCTGAATCAGCTCCAAAGTGAAACTGCAGATGCCAGAAGAGACCGATTAGTATGAATATCAACACTGTAACTTGAGATGCTCAAAATAAGCAACCAAGAAATTACCAGAGAAAGAGCTGAACAAAAATAATGGCACAATTCAAACAGTCATTAATGCTGAAAAGCTAAAGTGGGATAAAAGGGGCCATGAGCATTATGGTGCAGCTACTCGTGCAGCCTGTTTTGTAATTAAGAAACCATTAGCAGTTTAAATGCTGAGTAGTGTCATGCTAACTCCCACATCATGTCAGTTAAAGCAACATTAATATGTTTGATGCATTATGAGGTAAATCAGAGAGATCAACTGCTCGTGCCTAAGAAGATAAATTCATGCTTTTATAGGGGTGGGGGCAGATTTTCAGTAGCAGTGTTCAAAAGGAATATGTTCTTGCCTGGCTTTCCAGTTTCCAGAGGTTTTAGAGGTTCCCAGGTTGCATTGGCTTGGAAGGGACCCTCCAAGGTCATCTTGTCCAACTCCCTGCAGTCAGTAGGGACACTTCCATTATAGATTCACAGACTGCATTGGCTTGGAAGGGACTCTCCAAGGTCAACTTGTCCAACCCTCCTACAGCCAGCAGGGACACCTCCAACTAAAGCTGGCTGCTCAGGGCCACATCAAGTTTCTTCTTGAATGTGTCCAGGGATGGTTTGGACTGAAACTTGAGGGGGAAAAAAAATCAACTCTGGGTTCTGCCATAAGCCTACTGAGCAATCTTCCAGTCATATATTTCCTCTAATAAGTGTAGTATCTTTTTGTGTATAGAAAAGGAAAAAAAAATGGTTGTTATATAGAGCATTTTGAGTATTAGAGGTTTAAGAATGTTGTTATTTAGATGTGTGTGTATATAGATATATATATGCATACATACATTATCACCAAAATCATTGAGCCTCACACTTTAACAAAGTCTCCATCTGCTTCCTACTTCTTCCCACAAAAATATTCTCAATTATTAATGCGAGAGGAAATGGAAGCAATCATGGCGCTGGTTTTAGGTGAAAAAAGTTCAACTAATTTCAAGTCTTCTGTAGAATGCCATTGGCCACAGCATTGAGGGGGGGTGGGGGTTAAAATCTGTGTGTGTTCACTGGATATCCACTGTGATAAGAGTTGGAACAAACATTAGCAGAAATAAAATAGGGATCTAAAGATCTGTAAGGCTGAAAGGTGCAGATCCATAACAAATCAATAAAATAGTTCAAAACCACAGAAACACTCAGGTTGGGAAAGACCCTCAAGATCACTAAGTCCAGCTGATAACTTGGCTCTACAAGATTCACCCTAAACCATATGCCCAAAAAGAGTCCTTGAAATTACTTCAAAGGGCAACCTGTTTCAAGTAGAAATCAAGAGGAAAATGGGGCTCAGACTTCAATGTTTTGTAATGTACTGAATCAAGAGGCTTATTTACAAAGTCTTGTAATGACAGGACAAGGGGCAATGAGTTTAAACTGGCAGAGAGGAGATTTAGACTGGATGTTAGGAGGAAGTTCTTTCCAGTGAGGGTGGTGAGACACTGGCACAGGTTGCCCAGGGAGGTTGTGGCTGCTCCCTCCCTGGAGGTGTTGAAGGCCAGGTTGGATGAGGCCTTGAGTGACCTGTACTAGTGGGAGGTGACCCTGCCTATGGCAGGGGGGTGGAACTAGATGATCCTTGAGGTCCCTTCCAACCTTACCATTCTATGATTCTAGGAGGAAAATGGGGCTCAGACTTCAGTGTTTCATAATGTACCACATGTGTTTTAATACAATAAATGAAAGTCTCAGAGAATGGATGAAATAGTACAGAACTCATCTATGAAAAAGGCTTTCAAAACAGAGCAACATTTCTTCAGTGGTAGCTTTTCTCATGGCTTTGAGTGGGAAAGGATGGCAACATTTCGGTGGTTTTAAACTGAAGATTAATCTCTCCATTTAAGCTCTCTGTTAATTACTGTATTTTCCTAACTAGCCATTTATGTGACAGATGACTCCTTAAGTGAATGCAACAACAGTCATGCAAGCCTGGAAATACTTTTCTTTTCTTTTTTTTTTTTTTTGGTTTGTTTGTTTAAGGAGTCCTGCCAATATTGCAGTTAGGAGTTTCAGAGATTAGTGATTAGCTGATTAATATGTACATTTAAGTTCAGAATGATAACAGCCTGTGGTATTGAGGTGCCTGGAGTTCAGTCTGTTAACCCTGGGTCTTTCAAGCTGGAGAATTGCCTAAAAGGGACCTAACTCAGCACATTGTCAATAAGAAGGTATAAGAGTTCTTTACATTGCTTGAAATGAGAGATCCATCACGGGAGAGTCGATTGTTAAGGGAAGTAGGCGTGAGTGTAATTGATTCTAAGAAAATACATATCACTGTGCCCAGGATGACTGCGCAAGAAACGTCGAATATAGGAAGCTGTTGTTGCTTTTCTCTCTGTGCCAAAGGCAATGTTTCAAAAACCCTGTGGCTTCAGGGAGTGAAAATGTGGACCCATTGAAGTCGATGGGAGTAGTGTTATTAAATTCAATACGAGCCAGACTTCACCTCAGGTTCAGGTGCTAGGAGTTTAGCATGCAGCAGGGAACGATGGCATTTTGCTCCAGATTTATGAAATGCCTCTTGCCGTGTCAGATTCCTGGAGTGTCGCTGGTTTATGTTAACCAAGGCAGGGTCAGATCTCTCTGCTGAAACCCCCCTGATTGCTGCCATTTGATCCAAACCAAGTCTCTCTCTGTTATTACCAACGTGGGAT
Source organism: Semnornis frantzii (assembly GCA_013399775.1). Classification (NCBI taxonomy): domain Eukaryota; kingdom Metazoa; phylum Chordata; class Aves; order Piciformes; family Ramphastidae; genus Semnornis; species Semnornis frantzii. The sequence continues at coordinate 8,641 of VWYK01063600.1, read as the reverse complement.
TTACAGACTGGATCCGAGCAGTTGCAATTCCGCGTGAAGAGCATTGATATGAGAACAGATATTACACTGCAGTGCTGATAAAGTTTAAGCCTGAAACTGCTGATGCCCGGAGAAGAGGTGAGTGCATTAGGAAAGAAAGCAGATCCTGTCCTTTTTTAATCTTGTACTCTTTTCCACTGGCTGCTGCTGGAGATACAAAAGTAGTTTAAGCAAATGTGTTTGGACACTACGTGGCTGCTGTCACCACTGGAAGCTTTTGAGGACACTATTTTTTGCTGTAAAATATGGAGCAAGAGAGCAAGTATGTAAGGAGTGAACAACTCTGTCTTCCTGAACGTGGGGGATGAATAGTTCCATTCTCATTTCACATGATATGGGAAAGCTGTCACAATGACAACATGGCTAGAACAGTCATGTTCTCAGAACATATACCTCAGAACAAGTAAGAGTAAGACAAGTTGAAGTAGCCTTGCTTCAATTTCTAGGCCATAGACCTTTGTCAGCCAAGTAGGTGTTAGTGCTCTTCTAGCACATTTGATATGCTACAGAATCAATCAAATTGGAAAAGACCATCAAGATCGAGTCCAATCTATCACCCAACATTGTCTAATCAACTAAATCATGGCACCAAGTGCCACATCCAGCCTCCTTTTAAACACTTCCAAGGATGATGACCCCATCTCCCTGGGCAAGCCCATTCCAATGCCAATCACTCTTGCTGTGAAGAACTTCTTCCTAGCATCCAACCTAGACCTGCCCTGGCACAACTTGAGACTGTGTCCCCTCATTCTGTTGCTGGTTGCCTGGGAGAAGAGCCCAACCCCACCTGGCTACAATCTCTTTTCAGGTAGCTGTAGAGAGCAATGAGGTCTCCCTTGAGCTTCCTCTTCTCCAGGCTGCATGCCCCCAGCTCTCGCAGCCACTCCTCATAGGGCTGTGCTCCAGCCTTGATGCCCTTCTCTGGACACATTTCAACATCTCAACATCTTTCTTAAATTGAGGGGCCCAGAACTGGATGCAGTACTGCAGGTGTGGCCTAACCAGTGCTGACTACTTGGGCAAAATGATTTCTCTAGTCCTGCTGGCCACACTATTCCTGATACAAGCCAGGACATGATGCAATCTGAGTCATATTCTATATTTACAGACTCCAGCATCTACTTTTATTTAAACCATTCAACTCCCAAAGCAGTGTCTCTGCTTTTCCGGCCCATTGCTTGAAAACCTGCAGTTCCTTTCCCAATGAAATGTCAAAGAGCAGCTAAATGCAAGGCAAGCCTGGACTTGCTCTGTATTACCACGCCAAAGCTGTGGTGCTTTTTGATATCAGTATGGGCTCCTTTCTGAGTATTTTCCAATGCTGTCTTATCCTTAATTTAAGTACTTTCCTGCTGTTAGCCTTGAGATTAAATTGAGAGAGAGAAAAGGAGCAGCAGGCAGTGCAGGGCTGTGGTGTGGATACAGAGTAGAACCTCGTGTAGTGGAGGGATAATTAATTAATGCCAGATGATATTTTCAAAAATTAATATTGTTCATTAATATTCAATGTTCAGAACTCTACCCACCCCGATCACTAATTTTAATAATAATCTGTTACTTGCATTAGTCATGGAAACTTTATACAGGTTAAAACAGGCTCTAGCAATAACCAGTGATAATATAGGACATTAACAGAACTCTATTGAACTGGAAGAGAAGGTTGCTGCAGTCAGTACTCCGCTTGTCCACTAGATGGCCTCAAGGAGCTCCTTTCTGCTCATGGCAGAAGGCAACCAGTGCTTACAAGAGGCTTTAAGCATTTACTCACAAAATATTGTTAGACAGTACCCAAAGCACGTGGAGGGGTTGTTGTCAATGGTCTCAAAGCTGTTAGAAGCTTTGGAGCTTTCCCAGGCTCTTTTTTCAGGCAGCTGGAGTCTGGCACAGTCTCTGACCTGGTTTCTCTTGACTCCCCATTCAGCAGCAGCCTTGCAGAGGGGCAGGCAGGATGCAATGCCATGTGCAGGCTTGGCACAATGTCAGGCTGACTGTGCAGGCTGAGTGCCTGCAGGCATTGAGAGCCTGTTCTTGATGAGTTCTTGGAAGGCAGTTTCCAGAGAGTTCAGGATACAATATGGCAATAAGCAAGCGCAGATACAATAGCGGAGCCCACCTGGTGCTCCCTGCTCACCTTCATTTATCCATACAACCTGAGACTAATGGGCCTTTGGACGCAGAATAGCCAATCAGAATGGCAGTTAGCCAAGCTTCACCATATTAGGTGAAGCCATAGGCTTGCTTTACCCAGATTTGGGCAGAGCACAGCCTTGCACATGGCAAACTGTGTACCTTCTTTATCACAGAGTTCAAAACAAGTCTGGGCGAACCACAGTCCTCAGACTCAGTGGCTCCAGGTTCTTTGTCCTCTTTCCTGTGGTTGTTTCTCCTCAAAATAGAAGGAGGGGAGAGCAGAAAACTATGTCAGGACTGGCCAGAACTTATATATGCCTATTTTAGTCTGCTTAGGTGTACCATGACACATCAGTGGTGAAAGAGGTCTGCATGTCCTCACTTTCTGCTGTTCCTCTCACCAACATTAGCTATGAGCCAAGCTGGTTGCTCCCCTTTCTCTGGGAATATCTTTGATTTAATTTGATGGTACACAAGACACACAGCTTCATGAGCTATATAAATGTAATTTAGTGCTCGGAGCGAAGCGCCCCACAAGTTAGGAAACAGCAAGGGAGTCAATAGATCCCTGTTTTGGTTATGGAATGAGACATTTGCTCTCAGTTAATGAAAAATGACAGTGTAAATAGGATTATCTTCATCATCAGGGTTCAGTCATTCGGTGAACAGGAAGCCTGGCTGAATTTGGAAAGGGAATGTAGGTATGCAGAGCAGTTACAGTGAATTGAGTCCCTACTTGGTTCTGTGCCCTGAGGCACCCTTCATGTTTTCAAAGACAGTATGGGATAAAGGGTGTGTGTGGGGGGAAATAAAAGGAAGGGCTATTTATGTGCATGTGAGGGGGGAAAAAACAGATTCCTGGATAAGTGTAATGCAGCTTGTTGGCTTGCAATTCTCTCTGGCATTCTAAACTCCAAAGTTAGCATTTCCACTGTTAAAGCTAAAGGATGGTAGAAGAAATTTTTAATAATTTTTTTTTTCTTTGACCTTTTGGTAGAATTATTGAGATTGTTTCCTTTTAAGAACTATAAATATGGAAATATTCTTATGAACTAAACATATGCTGTTATATCTAAAATAAATCAAAAAGTTCTTTGGGTTCCTTACTGCTTCTGTGAAAGTATCAGATTTTAGCCCAGGCATAACTTAAGAAATTAAATGAAATCAACATCTCTAAAGCATCAGGTATCTATTTAATATGTTTTCTTTGAGATATTGAAGTGGATCAAAAGAGAGTTGCTACAGTAAACTCTGACTCAATAATCAGATGCTAAAGAGTTTAAATAAATTATGTTTTTTCCCCCTTTTGTGAAGCAAAATTGAAATGACAAAACTTCACAGTAGTCCCAGAAGTTTGCTCTCACTCCTGAAGTTTCTGAGCCCCTTAAAAATACTAAATGACAATGAAGGTCTTTCCTAATAGGAAAGAAAAGTCATGAATTGCAGAGAGCACCAAAAAGGTCCTTGCATGTTAATCTGTGTCCAATTTTGGGCTTCCCAGTTCAAGAGAAATAGGGATCTGCTGGGGAGAGTTCAAGGGAGAGCCACAAGGATGATTGGGGGACTTGAGCATCTCCCCTACAAAGAGAGCCTGAGAGCCCTGAGGCTGTTTAGTCTGGACAAGAGAAACCTGAGAGGGGACCTGATCAATGTCTGTCAATATCTGAAGGGTGGGTGTCAAGTGGAGGAGGCCAAGCTCTTTTCAGTGGTGTACAGCAGTGAGCCAAGGAACAACAGCTACAAATTGGAACACAGAAGGTTTCATCTCAACGTGAGGAGGAACTTCTTGACAGTGAGGGTGACAGAGCCGTGGAACAGGCTGCCTGGAAAGGTTGTGGAGTCTCCTTCTCTGGAGACTTTCAAAACCCACCTGGATGCATTCCTGTGTGAACTACCCTGAGTGATCCTGCTTGGCAGAGGGGTTGTTGGCAGAGGGGTTGGACTGGAAGATCTCTGGAGGTCCCTTCTGACCTCTAACACTCTGTGATGCCTGAATGCCACTATGTTGTTTGTGGCCATCTAGATTTTTCTCTTTGCATTTTTCAGAGGCTTGCTATCCTGTAATTTTGAATCAAGGACTTTAAACTTGCTTATGCAAAAATGAATGTAGGTTCTTCCAATTTTTAGCTTTATCTCCTTCTGTCATCAGAAACATTGTTGAGAAGAGCCTCAAGTTATTGTATTATACAGATAGAACGTGAGAGAGGAAATAAAGAACATGGGACAAAACTTTTTAGTAGAAACTTTGCCTCAAGGGATTTGTAAACACTTTTACACTGCATCTGCCCATAACTACTCGCTCTGAGTCGCTTCATTATCTTACAGTCTTATCAGTTAAACCTCAGTACTGAAGTGACTCCTTGGAACAGTTCCACTGTCCTTACTCTCTATCTCTATGAAACTTCTAATCCCCAGAGTCAGTCTCAGTGTGTTAGAAAGGAGTTTGCATTACAATTATTTTTCTGAATGTAAAGACTGATTTATATGACAAAGCCACTTCACTTGATGTATGAATTAGTATCTACTCAACAGGCTCATTCTGATATCTCAAGAAATTAGTAGAGATGCAATCTCTAATCCCGCTGGCTTTGCACGTATTAAAGGCTGTAGTTGATGCCTCTGTAGCTACAAATCAGGATGCAATATCAGAGATTCTCCAGGGATTTATTGAAATAGATTCCGAAGGTGCCTGAGAAGGTTGTCCTGACTGGAAGGTTCCTTCAGCCTCCTAGTAATACTGATTTAAAAAAAAATATATATATAATGACATAGAGTACTAATGACAGACCAGGAAGGCACAGGAGATGACCCATGCTTGAACTTGCAGACCTATGGAGTCATTGATCTGTAGTGATTCATATGGTGCTGGGCAAGTTCAGGCAGGATTTTTGATTCTTTCTCCCCAGCCCCCCACTCTCATTTCTACATTTGTATTCAAGAGTACAAAGTGAAAGACCCCACCACAATATTTTCCTAGACATAAGCCCCACCAAAACCTTTTGTCTTTTTAGTAACCTCAAAACTGGACCTATCTAATTCTTTTCTATGAGAGTGGTAAGACACTGGAATGGGTTGCCCAGAGGAGTTGAGGACACCTCACCCTTGGAAGTGTTTAAGGCTCAGCTGGATGAGGCTTTGAGCAACCTGGTCTAGCGGAAGGTGTCCCTACCCATGGCAGTGGGGTTAAAAGTAGATCACAGAATCAATCAAGTTGGAAAAGACCTTCAAAATAAAGGCCAACATATCACCCAACATTAGATAATCAACTAACCCAAGGCACCAAGTGCCTCACTCAGCCTCCTTTTAAATATCTCCAGGGATGGTGACTCCACCACCTCCCTGGGCAGCCCATTCCAATGCCAATCACTCTTGCTGTGAAGAACTTCTGCCTAACATCCAGCCTGAACCTGCCCTGGCACAGCTTGAGACTGTGTCCTCTTGTTCTGTTATTGGTTGCCTGGGAGAAGAGACCAACCCCACCTGGCTACAACCTTCTTTCAGGTAGTTGTAGAGAGCAATGAAGTCTGCCCTGAGCCTCCTCTTCTCCAGGCTGAACAATCCCAGCTCCCACAGCCTCGCCTCATAGCAGAGCTACTCCAACCCTCTGATCATGTTTGCGGTCTGCTCCACCATGTCCGTGTCATTGCTGTATTGAGGGCTCCAGAACTGCACAGAGTACTCCAGGTGAGGTCTCAACAGAGCAGAGCAAAGTGGCAGAATCACTACAATATATCAATCTTCATATCATATCGATATCATCATACTCGGTATGTGCAGACATAGTCCCCAGTTAATATGAGAAAAAGGAAGCAAAATTTTAACATTACTCTCCCTGGATATATTTCATCTGTTAAAATTTAAGACAGTTCCAAAAGTATTACAAAGAGGAGAACACTAACAGCAGTCTTTTTGGTTTTTTTTTCCCTCTACCTTGGAAAGAAAGATGTAAGCTGTACAGTAAGTGCCTATCCTCTCTGTTTGCATTTTTCCTTCCTTCTTAGCAAAGCAATAAAATCATAAAAGTGGAGGGCAGCTCTTTAAATTTATCCTTCTCTAGTGGCTCTTTACTTCTCATTTCCATGTTCTGAACTTGCTTAATTAAATCCTAGGAAGGTTATATTATTACACATAGCCATCAAAGATTGTTAGCTAAATGATACTATAATTTATATATTCTAGGTTGCTTAGGGACGTGTATGGGAAATTAGAACAAAATATGACTACACAGCTTTTATTTGTATGCAAATTTCAGCCATTCTGCAGGCATATAATAAAACAAATAGAACAGATCTTGCCTTTTTTTTTCCTTTGGTAGAAGCTGATAGACTGTGGTCCTTTATAAATCACTGTTTTTGCAAATAACAGCATCTTTTACCATGTTTTTATATAGACATATGTATGTATTTTTTAAATTGGTTGCTGTTATTCCTCCAACACATAAAAATCAAGGTCTTTTCTTGCTATTCTTTCCACATTCTTTTTAACATGCAATTTCTCCTAGCCTGAACCAAAGACGCAGCTGAAATAATGAATTTAGTAGAAAGTATGAATTTTACAAACACTTTTTCCATCCTAACGCCACTCCAGGTAATGAATCTTTTTTACTTGGTAAAGAAAAGCTATAGTTTGAAACCTAAATAGCCTTAAAAGGCCTTTCAGAAGTCCAAGGGACTTAAGATGTTCTGTAGAATGCCAAAAGTAAAATCTGGACTTCTGTGAACCATTCCTTGCAGTTTTGGGCCCCTCACTTTGAGAAAGATATTGAGGTGCTGGAGTGAGTCCAGAGGAGGGTGATGAGACTGGTGAAAGATTGTAGCATAACCTCTGCTGAGCTGTTTCACCCTGCCACATCCTTTGGGCTGTCAGTGTCTGAAACCCCAGTACTGCAGGGCATCAACCCTGGATGCTGGACTGGGTCTAGAGGGAAGCAATGAGACTGATGAGGGGAAGTCTGATGAGGAGAGGCTGAAGGAGTTGAGGTTGGTTAGTTTACACAAGGGGAGACTCAAGGGGGATCTTATCACTCTCTACAGCTACCTGAAGGGAAGTCGTAGTAAGGTGGGGGTCAGGTTCTGCTCCCTGGCAACTTGTGCCAAGACAAGAGGGCATGGCCTGAAGCTGTGCCACGGGAGGGTTAGGCTGAATGTTAGGAAACACCTCCTGATGGAAAGGAGAATGAGAGACTGGAATGGAGTGCCCAGGGAGGTGGTGGAGTCACTGTCCCTGGAGGTGTTTAAGACAGGCTTGGATGTGGCTCTTAGTGCCATGGTCTGGTCAATGTGGTGGTGTTAGGACATAGGCTGGACCCGATGATCTCAGAGATCTGTTCCAGCCTCAATAGTTCTGTGAAATATTTATGGCATATGACAGAAATGTCTAAATCTGAGACATTGAGTGCATGTTAAACAAGTGTCTAGCAACTCTAAAAAGGTTGTTGCAGCCAAGTAGAAGTATGGAGCATTAGATCAACATGGCTAGGGTTAGGATATATTAAATAAAGCTGTGGTAATGTACATTTCTGGCTATTAAGAGCTTAGTGTAAAAAGAGAAAAAAAAAACACATTAGAAAATCTTGAAAAAAAAATCTTGAAAAGTTCCTGCTCAAACATAGTGTTTTAAATGAATCTAACGTTAGCAAACATCTTTATTGACACAACTTTAAAATAATAGCACAATGGGTGGGGTTTGACTTCCTAAAGTCAGTCAAGGGAAAAAAAATAAAATAAAATAAAGAATTGCCGCTCCTTCCAAAATGTTTACCACTCAACGACAGTCAAGAGCTCCTAGGAGGTTATGCCTTTTAATGCAGGGAATTTGTAATGAGTTGTTAGCATTAGCCAGACTGTGGTGATATAAAAAGATTGCTATACAACAATTTGTAATCCTACTTGGAAATAGAGTTAAGGGGCAAAAAAATATATATATTAAAAAAAAAAAAAAGAGTAATTTGGGTTTGGATTGTAGCCACAGGAGCTTTCTTCTGAAAGCCCAGGAAAGCCTTGTGTTGCGTGGGCTTAGGGCAGATGATTCTCTGTACTAATAGGATGGGATTTTTTTTCCATGCAACAGGGTTGCTGTGGTGCTGGAAAGAAGTAGTTTGCACCAATGAGATGTAATTATTCTCCTTAAAGATTTCTGGATGTAAGTCGTGTTTGAGTATCCTTGAAAAGTTAAAATAGCATCTGTGACCTTTAAGAAACTGCTTAATAAAATATGGGCTATGTAGAAAGCATAGATGTGATAAAAATGTGACTCCTGATCCTGCCAGCAGTTCAGAATGGTTTATAGATACACACACACACATATATATATACACATATATATGTGTCTGTGTGTATCTATAAACCACATACATATATTCTCTGTGTGTGTCTGTATATATATATCTATATATATCTATCTATATATGCATATACATGGAATATGCTTGTTTAACCCTTCTTTAGCCTCCAGCACAGGAAAGATGTGGAAC
>VWYK01063595.1:1343-14428 GCA_013399775.1 Semnornis frantzii | reverse complement strand
AAAAAAAAGGAAGGGGCTTTGGTTTTCTTTCAGTTTCTTGATGCTTGTATTACTCTAGATTGTTTGGGTTTTTTTCTTTCTTTTAAAATTAACTGCTCTCGTTACAGAGATACAGGAACAATTTAAACCACAAATTTGTTAAAATCAAACCCATAACCCAAAACATCAGCCTGTAAATTTTGCCCCCTTGTTTCAGGCCTGGTTTGCTGTGCCCATGTTGGTGGTTATGCATCTGACTTTTTTTGATGGATCTAAATTATACTGGTGCAAGTCTTTATGTAGACAAAAATCTTGCTGATAGGTAACTGTCTTCCACCAGCACAACAAATTTCAGTTAATGAGTCAGAACACACTTTGATATCTGTATGAATGCTTCCCCTTGAGGGAGGATTGCTTCCTTACTGTTGAAGTGTAGATAACTTCTGAAATTCTTCTCTTGCATTAACTTGGGCTTAAATCAATCAAACCTGTGTCTGCTATTTCCATCCAGAATAATACAGGTTCTTTTCATTACCTTTTTTGACTGCTGGCCCCTGTCTGTGCTCTCGCTTTGACTGTGCAGTCCTCAGAAAAAGGCACATCTAAAATCCTCTGAAAGTAGAAGTTCTGTTTCAAGCGACAGCAACAGCAGGATCGAATGCCTCCAATCTTAAAAGAAAGAAAACTGACTCAAAATTTTGAGGCTAACAATTGGTCTGTAATCAATATGGAGAAAGCAATGACTTGCTGGCCTTCTGTGGAGCATCTCCTAAACAGATGTACAGGCACACAAGAAAATGAAGGCTTAATGCTGTTAGCTTCTTGAGAATGCTCAGTAAGATCCCGGCAGACTGGGCTCACTGGGTTCCTGTGCTCACTGCCATGTGAACATCTCTTTTGGTTTGGCATCATGATTGGCACATTTCCCAGTCTTACATTATGTGGGGAAGGCAGGCAAGAGAAGCTGGTACATTTAAGGAGCCTTTGAAGAAGCTTCTTCACAGTTTCCTCACAGCAAACCAGTTAGCTGTGCATAGAGGTGTCAGGAGTGCAGCTTAGACTGCCAGCTTGAAAAGGGTTTAACTGAGTTGCATCCAGCATCAAGATGCTCAGATACCATAGCAATGTGTGTGGTATAAGAACCTAGATAGAGGAAGATCAGATAGCAAATCAGACAGAATTTTGCATGTGATTTCCTGGGTTTGCCTAAACTTATAGCAGCAGCAGTTAATTAGATGAGGTTCTGAAGGCAGCTCCTGGCTAGGTTTTGTCATTTATGCAGTAGATTCCACCCATAAATTGCCAGCTGAGAGCTACTCCTGTGCCAGGAATCCTCTATCGACAGCAAATCTCTCCTTGTGCCTTCCCATTCAAGGGTAGAAGCAGCAGATATTGGTGATAGAAGATCTGGGGAAGAAGCTGTGTATTGACAGCAATGGCAGGACTCAAATGATAAAGAGCATCAAGATGGGCACAGGCCATCACCTGAAGACAGACAGACACAGGAGGTGGTGGCACACAAGCATTATTGTAGTCATCTTCTAGATGATTGTTGCACCTACTTACCGATCTAGTCCCTCTCCTTTTACTACACATGAATCTCTCAGCTCTTGTAATCACTTCCTTCTACTCTTATGCAAGGGTAGCTTTTTAATTGCAGATTAATGCTTTAATGAAATTCCTGAGGCTACTTTGAAGTGACAGGGCAAGAGAGATTGCCCTTCCAAGAGAAGCTGCTGGCACAGAGTCAGAATGCACATCACTGTACAGGGAAGGTGGTGCTGTAAGATCCATTGATTTTTCTTCAGTAGTGCCCCAGGGCACAGCTACACAGCACAGTGCAGATCTGCACAGGGATACTTCAGCAGCCTCTGAACAGTGGTGGCACTGATTTCACAACAGGAACCTGCAGCCGACCTGCAGGACATTTCCAGTATACCTACAGCATTTGCACTCCTGTACCTGCTCCTGCTTGTTCAGTTCAAGGTCACCTTCACCTTCCTCTCCACAGAAGTGCACTCTGCACTGAGACCCACCTGCACTTACAAGTGTTTTTAAAAGGACATTCTAAAACTTAGGACCTGATATAATTTTTGTTCTGCAGTCTGGGGGGTCTTATGTTAGAAAGTGGGAAAGCTTTCAAGACTGATTTCATAGGTAATGCCTTTTTTTTTTTTTTTTTCTTCCTTGGCTCATATTCTAGATTCTGTCTTTTTATTCTTTCCTTTGAGTATCTAAACTTTTGCATGAAACCTCTGTAAACTTGGAAGCACCAACACATGAAGCAATTACCAGTCTTTCCTGCCTAAGTTAACAGCCTTCTCCTTCCTCATGCTGTTAGTTCAAGGTCACAGTGGTAAACTGAAATCCTTCATGAATTTTCATCTGACTCGCTGTCCAGAGAAATTGTTCATTAAAAGATCCAATTTCCATTGGCATCTCCCTTTCAAAGGATGTCAACAGGGAACACAAACACTCAGCCCTTTGTGAATGATCTGCAAGGACATGTAGGCTTATGAAAAAACAAACAGTTGTTAACCAAATCCCTGAGTTTCTGTTTTGAATGACTGGCCATAGGAATGCATGCTGAGCTGTATTTCAGCTGTTCCCAAGCATGCCTATGGGTAACTTGTTGATAGTGGTAGGTACTTCAGGCTCCAGTGACAGCGATGTAACCACTCCAGTGATCACTGTCCTGTAGCAGAACCAGCCTCTGCTTCCTCTCAAGAACATCAGGCATGCAGGAAAACAAAGAGGGATTTGTTGTTTCAACGGACTGGCACCCCTACCTTCATGCTTTTTACTGAAAGAGATCCTAGGCCACCTTAGCTCTCATCCCATGCTCCCCACAACTGCTAGGTTATAAGGAACTGCATGATTTGCTTCAGCAATTGCCATGAATGTCTGATACCTGGGAGAGCAGAGATTTCTGCCTTACAAGACTTGTAGGGGATCTGATTGATGGGAGCAAAACTCAATACCCAGAACACCAGCTTACTTCACTGGGAACTACCCATCACACCAAAAAGGAGAGAAGGCTCACTGCAGCTTTAAAGTTTCAGCATTATGTTTGAAAAATATTACTGGTATCCAAGGTATATGTCTTTCACAGTAAAAACTGCTTGCAGTCCACTGTGAATGCACAGACACAGATCAGGGCTGAACATCTGGTTAAAATAAATTACAGTCTTCTTTTGCAAATAAAAGTTCCTGGGGTCTACATGACAAAGTCTGGCCAGCATAACTATCTCATGGGGAAAAAATCACATCCCAAGCCTACAAAGATAACTATTTTGGCATGATTCCCTTCCCCACTATGTAGACCACATAGGGGAGTCCTTTTGCCAGTATAACTCACATTGCTTGGGAGGTACTGCAACCATGCTGGCAGACTCATGCAGCTCATATAAGACATGACTCCATCAAGCGATTTGGCCAGAATAGTGACACTAGCCAATTCCCTGAAGTACAGAATAACTCCTTCTCTCCTGCTACTAGTCTGCAACATTTTTTCAGTTTTAAAGTTCCCTATTAAAAGGAAACAGAATTTGTGCCCTTTCTTGTATCAGCAAGATATTTCTTTTTACAGAGGAATGAAAATATGCATATGGGTAGAAGGTCTTTGTTTTCCAGACATCCCAGTGGTACTTGCTTTTGGATGGGAGAAGATTCCACTTCTGCAGGACACCTGTTGCTTGTTTTGGTGTTGGTTTTGGAGGTGGAGAGGCAGAGGTGGTTCATATTTGTTTAAGTATCTCTTTGTATTTTGGTTTTGCTTGGTGGCATTTGAATAAATCTAATGGTCATAGTTAATAGATTACAACTGTGTATGCAAATGAAGTGGAGCTGTTTGAAAGGACAAAACAAAATCTTTCAGTCCTGTTCATGAGTTGTATTCTTACATTCCAACTCGTCCTTGTTTTTTCATATGGTCCCTATTAGCTCATACCTGATAACATTTGTCAAAGACTTTCTGGATGAACCCCAAAATTCAAGATTTACCAGCCACTTAACCTATGAGCTCACCATCAGGCAAGGCAACTCATAAAGCTATCTTGGCGTAAAAGCAGGATTCAACTCATTGTGGCAAGAGGCGGTTTTCACCTGCCCTATTTAGACAGTTGATTGCATCTCAATTCTCACGTGCCTCAGATTGTGCAGACTCTCCTCATTCATTTCCCTGGTCCTTCCCCCTCCATTTGTCTCCCAAATGTGCTTTTGCACAAGTGGTAAGCAGGACAGAAAGGACAAGAAGAGAGAGAGGCAGGAAGGCATCAAAACCAATCTCTTCTGGGCAGAAGCAGGCCAGGTACTTCCCCTTATTTTAATCTCTCATTATCACTTGCTTTGAGATGATGAAAACATGGAGCAAACCGCTGAGAGGCTTGCATGCACCAGGAAGGGGGACATTTGCAGCTCACTCCATTAGGCTGCCTAACTGCCAGGACATGTCTGCCTCCCCTACAGCTAACACTGACACACAGCACCTGGCGGAGCGCAGAGCTCAAGGGCTGGCTTAGGAAATGGCAAGAGAAGGCAATAACCAAAACCTGCTGCCTCTTCTCTGCCTCAAATAAAGCTTTTACAGGTGAGCATAAATGGTTTGAGCTGCTAATGAGGCTGCCAAAGAAAACACCTGCAAATTCATGTTTTCCAGGCAGCTGCTTGTAGAGGCATAACTGTCCACTGAAGTCTGCAGCATGGGCTTCTTTTTGCACCTACTCTTTACACTCCAGGTTTAACGTGAGGTCACCTTATCATGCTAGCTGTGTTGTCTCATTGCTCCTGCAAATCAGCTGATTGTCACGAGATTTAGGGGAAGCAAAAAGAGTCTGCTTCAAGCCACGTGAGGAACAGGTGGCACTTCTGCCCAAGGTGCTGGGGGCTGTGTGTGACCTGTTACCGCTGAAACACCGAGGAGCGCCGAGGCTGTCGTCGAACAAAACACTCCTGCTCAATGCCAAGCCTGAGTTAGTCGAGCCAAAGGGATTTGGATCAGAACTGAGTGTTGAGACAACAAATACGGGATGGAGTGTTTCCCTTAGGGATCTTCAAACAAGCAGAAAAATGCATGACTGGTCCCTTGTGGTTCAGTCAGTGGGACAACCTGCTCAGACTGGTTCGATTCTGTCCTTCTCACTCACACACACTCTGCCTTTTCTGGCTGCAGCTGCCCTGAGCCAGGCCCTCCTCACCAGACTGACAGCCTTGCTGTCTCCCTTTCCCCTCTCTGCTGCCACTTCTACCCGCTCCTTGCGCCTGGCACAGCTGGATGCACTTGCTGAATAAAACCCTCCCTGGCCTTGATGACAAGCGCGGCGCTACAGCACTTCGAGCAGTGCTACAAGCATCTACTTTCGGTTCCCATTTCTCAGGCAGTTTATGTGACTTAACTCCTTCATGGCAGCCTGAGAGCAGCACGGGCCCACTGGAGCAGGCAGGGAACATTAGAGGGCATGTGTTCAGATTTCCTTCTGCTGCCAGCATACTGCTGCAGCCAGGGCTCTCAGGGGCTTTTAAATCAGTAGGCTATTTCCAGTAAGGGCACTCGTATGGAAAGTAAATCACAAGCAAGACCGAGACTTTAGACAAGATTTTGAGAGAAACAGGACTGCATTGTCATTCAGACCACTTTTGTTATGCTGGCAAAGACAGCCAATGGCATCCTGGCTTGGATGAGAAATGCTGTGTCCAGCAGCAGTAGGGAGGTGATTGTCCCCTTGTAGCTGGCCCTGGTGAGGCCACAACTTCAGTGATGTGTTCAGTTCTGGCCAGCTCATTACAAGAGGGATGTTGAGGTGCTGGAGCAAGTGCAGAGGAGGGCAACAAAGCTGGGGAAAGGCCTGGAGAATAAATCTTAGGAGGAGCAACTGAAGGAGCTGGGGATGGTTAGTTTGGAAAACAGGAGGCTGACAGGAAACCTCGTCGCTGTCTACAACTACCTGAAAGGATGTTGTGAAGAAGTTGGTGCTGGTCTCTTCTCAGAGATAATTAGTGGTAGAACAAGAGGGAATGGCCTCAAGTTGTGACCGAGTTTAGACTGGATTTTAAAGAGACATTTTTTCCCAGCAAGAGTGCTTAGGCATAGGAATGGGCTGCCCAGGGAGGTGGTGGAGTCACCAACCCTGCATGTGTTTAGATGTGGTGCTTGGGGATATGGTTTAGGGTGCACCTTGTAGAGTAGGGGTATTGGTTGAAATTGGTGATCCTGAGGGTCTTTTCCACCTGAATGTTTCTGTGATTCTGTGATACTTTCATTTTAAAGTCATTCTAAAGATATGATTGGGGTCTTAATGCATCTAGGTTCTTTCCAGAAGATGTATGTATGAGAGTGGTGTTACAGACGAGGTGAATCCCCACAGAAACTCTGTGACATCTGTTGTCTCCTCCAAAGTGATCCAAAAATCCATAGATGGGTGTTTGCTAAACACTGTTGTATGTGAATACATACACTACATACTCACAAACAAGTTTGGTAAATCTGAGTAGATGGAGAAGGAGGTGACCTAAGACTGAGTGCAACTGAGATCTGTGGAAAATGTGTGCAGGGACACTTTTGTTTTCTGGGTACAAGTTACACACACAGTTTCTGGCACTTACCTGAGACAACCACTCTCAGAAAATAAAACTGAGAATGCTCAGTATTTGTAGTAGTTTAAGGCTTATTGCAATATTCTAGTAAGAGAAACTGGTACTTTCCTGAAAGTTCAGTACAGAATCTAATTAAATTAGATCACTGGTTGTGAAAGACTAACAATGATAGCGTCTATATTGGTCATTGGTTTGTTAAGAGGGGTAAAAAGCCAATGTATAAATAATTCATACAATCATAGAATCAATCAGGCTGGAAGAGACCTCCCAAGATCATCCAGTCCAACCTATCCCCCAGCCCTATCCAATCAACTAGACCATGGCACTAAGTGCCTCATCAAGTCTTTTCTTGAACACCTCCAGGGATGGTGACTCCACCACCTCCCTGGGCAGCCCATTCCAATGCCAATCACTCTCTCTGTGAAGAGCTTCCTCCTAATATCCAGCCTATACCTGCCCTGGCACAACTTGAGACTGACTCCCACCTGGCTACAACCTCCATTCAGATAGTTGTAAACAGGAATTCCTTCCTATAGCAAACCATTGACTGATATAGACTTCATCGTTGTTATTCTTCTACATTCAGTGATCTAATTTAGTGAGATTCTGTACTGAACTTTCAGTAAAGTACCCATTTTCTCTTATTAGAGTATTCCAGTAAGCCTTAAACTATCACAGTATTGATGTAAACAAACAGCAAATTAGCTGAATGGATTATCAACCCATGATTATGAATATAAAATAGTGGAAAATCCAGCAGAGCAGCTTTGATGATGTGGTTAGAACATGGAGGAGTTTGTAGAGGAGGCCTTCTTGCCATTTTTTCTTTCATAAACACTAATAGATTCATAGAACACCAGGTTGGAAGGGATCATCCAGTCCAACCTTTCAGGGTAAGAATAGAGTTTAAATGAGATGACCCTGGTCAAGCTGGGCCTTGAAGCTGTCTGATGTAGGGGAAAACTGTCACCTCCTTTGGGATTTTATTCCAAAATCTAATAGTTCAAATATTACTCCCTCAAAAGTGGCACCCATTAAATATCAACAGTTAGCTGCCATAGTGAGATTATGGCTGTTATGCTGATGCCAGAAATACCTCATTTTAGTGTGGGCCTTTCCAGGAATAAGAAAACAAGGCAGCGGCCTCCACTAGGTCTGGTCTTTTGCATACTGCAGAGCCACATCTAACTGAATTAAGTAGAGACGCCAAGACTAAATTACTGCAACATTTCTTGTGCTGACTTGGTTTAACAAGAATGCAGCCTAGACTGAACACAGTGTGGGTTTCCATACAGGATGAATTGCTACCAGCTTACAAATCCTGCGTTTAAAAAGGTGCCTTGACCATTTCCCAAAACCAGGGCTTGTCCTTCATCTCACAGAGGTCCAGAGGAGTTACTCTCTGGGAGGACGGACAGGAGAAATAGTCATCCTCATCACCCACATTTACATATTTCTAGGCATATGCATCAGTTTTTATGAGCAAAGCCCACAATGAATTCTTGCTTCTTAGATGTCTCTGTCTGACTGCCATGTTTAGTCAGTCTCTTACAAATACTATTTCCACTGATTTCTATTCACATTCACTTCAAGACTAGAATCTGCAAGAAAATCCCCTAGAATCACAAGTTCACATTATACAAAGAGATAGTAAGGACAAAGAACAAAGAAGTTTGGCAAGACTGCTGTGCTGAGAACAAGTTTTCTCCAGTCAGAAACCTCAGATATCACTGGAGAAACAAAAGTGTATACAGCCAGCAATCTACACATCAGATCACAGAACCTTAGAGGTTGGAAGGAACCTCTGGAGATTGAGTCCAACTACCCTGCCAAGGCAGGATCCCCTTGGGTAGGGTAGGGAAAGGAGACTCCACAACCTCTCTGGGCAGCCTTTTCCAGTGCTCTGTCACCATCACTGTAAAGAACTTTCTCCTCATGTTCAGATGAAACCTTCTATGTTCCAGTTTGGAGCTGTTGCTCCTTGTCTTATTGCTGCTGACCAGTAAAAAGAGATTGGCCCCATCCACTTGACACCCACCCCTCAGATATTTGTACACATGGATAAGATCTCCTCTCAGTCTTCTCTCCAGACTAAACAGCCCCAGATGCAGACCTAAGGACATTGTGGAAACAAAGAATTAAAAATAGACCAATTTCTACTACAGGGAAAGGTGAGGAGAGAAAAGAAAAATCTGGATGGGGATTTGAAGTCACTGCTTAGGCAAGTTCTCTGCCTGTTGTCAGCAGGGTTTGCATGCTGACACTTTCTTTTCTTTCCCATTATAATTCAATAATGTGCATCTTGCTGGACTGCCAGCACCCTGGCACCCGCAGACATGAAAGATGCCAGTCACTTTAAAGATACTACCCTCATGAAGTGCCATATCTCAGCACAGCACAGTTGGGATCTGAGCTGTCCGCATTTGCATGTGTTCACAACTTAGCCTGACGTAAAATCCCCATAAACTCTTTGGGAAAACAACAACTGCAGATTTGTCTGCTTTTTGTGTTCCAAGAACTTTTCTTGTTAGCTTCAAGATGACATTTTAATGAGGTTTCACTGCATAGAAGGCATGGGACGGTTTAATCAGCTCTGTCTGTTCCCTCTCTCCCCAGAGTATTTCTGAAGTAAGTTACCATTTGAGAATTAATTATTTACATTGTTGGAGTCATGGTGGAAAGCAAGTTCTGCATGGGCCAGCAATGTGGCCTTGTGGCCCAGAAAGCCAATGCATCCTGGGGTGCATCAGGAGAAGAGTGTCCAACGGGTCCAGGGAGGTTCTCCCCCTCTACTCTGCACTGGTGAGACCATACCTGGAATAGTGTGTCAGTTTGGGGCTCCCCAGTTCAAGACAGACAGGGACCTGTCGGAAAGAGTCCAGTGGAGAGCCATGAGGATGACTGGGGTACTTGAGCGTCTCCTCTATGGAGAGACACTGAGAGACCCGGGGCTGTTTAGTCTGCAGAAGAGAACACTGAGAGATCTGATCAGTGTGTACAAATATTTGAGAGGTGTGTCAACTGGATGAGGCCTGTATCTTTTCAGTGGTCAGCAGCAATAAAACAAACAGCAGTGGCTACAAACTGGAACACAGACACCTGAACACAAGGAGAAAGTTCTTTGCGGTGAGGGTGACAGGCTGCCCAAAGAGGTTGTGGAGTCTCTTTCTTTGGAGACTTTCAAAAGTTGCCTGGATGCATTCCTGTGTGAACTACCCTAGAGAATCCTGCCTTGGCAGGGGGGTTGGACTCAATGATCTCTGGAGGTCCCTTTCAACCTCTAAAGTTCTATAATTCTGCAATTGTTTGTATGGAATCAGGGACAAGGGAAGAGTCATTCAGCTGCTAAATACTGGCATCAGAGCTTATGCCATTCCCTCTCTTGTTCCATGTCGTGTGGAAAAGCTGCCTCATTCAGACCTGTGCAAGCATCTTCAAAGCTAGCATGTGTGTGCTTGTTTGTTTGTTTGCTTTGGAGTCAGGGGGAGGGCAGCATAAAGTAGCCAGAAGGTAATTCTCGTTCAGTAAAATGGAAGTCTCCCTGGCTCTTCATTCAATACAGCGTGGCTCAAGAGGATATCCTGCCAATCCAGTGATAACGAGGGAAATAAAGTCACTTCCTCACCAGCTGTTTGATTCAGGTAGAAAAAGGAAGCTTTTACTTCCTCATGTTTGCTCTCCCCACTGCCCTCTCAGTCAGAAATGCCAAGCCTTCTCCCTCTGTATTTTCATCAAGGAGCCATCAGATCCATAATGCTTCTCTGTGGGCACTTCTCCGCGGTTGAGGAGCTATGTCTTGCCTCTCAAGCAGGAGTGAAGGCTGAGTTGGAAAAGGACCAAGACTAAACAAACTCAGCTCAATGCACAAGCAAACACAGCCTGTGTAATTAAAGATGCCATTTGTTTCTTGGACCAGAGCTGCCAAATTTGGGCCAGTGGAAGAGCAGGGTAGGTGCTCTGGATGCTTTAAGACTGCCCTGGATTAGTGCACTATTTCACCTCAATCCTCTGAAGGTGGCAAACTCATTTTTGCCCTGGGCTCCCTTCAAATTCCAGGAACTCCAGCCAGGACCACCCTGTGTCCTCCCTGCATATAGTTTAACAGGCCAGAGGGGAGCAAGGATTGCCCTAAAGGCAATCTTCCTGACCTCTGCCAGTCAACCCCAGGTAGCTGAGGCAGGCATCTCCAATGCTTTGTTAGGCAGAGCATCTTTCCCTTCCCTACTGCCACCTTTCAGGCTTCACAGAAAGAGTCAACATGAAACTGCACTGGCAATCAGCAGGGGACTGATCTGATTTAATAAAAGCTTCTTAAGAAATTACTTTTTAAAAAACTTACAGAGCTGAATGAGGAGATCTTTGCCATATTATTTGTAACTATCCTCATGTAATTTTACATCCAAGATACAACTTCCCATCAAATTTTTAGTAGCACAGCCTGCAAACATTTCCTTTCCAATTGGGTAAGGCTTCCGGAAAGGCTGACCAAGACAGAATTTGGGCCCAGACTGTTTGCCAAGGGGTCCCTTGCTTTCATTTCAAAGAATGCTTCTCGGAGGACATCAAGTGTTTCAAGCAATTTTCCCAATCTTACTTTTCCTACTGCCTGTGTTATTTTAAACTGAACCATTTCAACTGAATCAAAAATCTAGTGACAAATGCATGGGTTTACAGGAGACGACAAACCTTATCAAACAGTTGAGATTCTGTTTCGGGTTCTCTCTGTGCTGAAATAGTTTTCAGCAACAGGGCATAGTTCCCTCCCCCCTCCTCCTTGTTTTAGGACATAAAATGGACGTGTTTATTTAAAACAGGTTTGAAACTTAAACAAATAGTGACAGGCTGTTCAAACAAGCTTCGGAAATAGGCCTAATCAGGATGTTTGAGAAGGGGAGGGGGAACATCATAAAGAGCTACTTGTAATACATAGTGTAGACACCATTAAGTTGGATTCATGTTATTGTTCTAATATTGTACTGCCTGCTGTACATTTTTTGTTAACATTCCACTTCAGAGGCATAGGTTAAGCTGTGCTTTTGTCCTGTCTCCAGGTTTTACTGTAACTTTTCATACACCTTCATGCCCAATACCAAGAGCTCTAATGAATCATTACAAATGGTCTCCCAGACAAATTTGGGAGACTGTTTCTAAACAGGGATAGAAGGGAGGAAAAAATAGACCCTTTTTTGATATTCATGCAGTGTATGCATCAGCTGTCATGAACAGACAGAGCTGAGACCTTGCCCATGGAAAGAAACCATGAAAACCTTAATGTTAAGACCTTTTCACATGACTTGCATTTCCATGGATTTGGGTTTGGGTTTTTGTTGTTTTTTGTTTTTAATTTCCCCTCTTTTCTATCTCTAATAATACTACCAATTGTTGAACTTTACCCTTTGTATTTTAGAAAGGCCTAGTATCCAACTCCCTGTGCAGACAGAGCTCCCATGGAAGTCAGGGAGTCTGCGCTGGTGACAACAGGATTTAGCCCAGTTTGTAATATTTTAGGATATTAGGTTACTTCATAGCCTTAAGGAGAAATAAAAGCAGCTTTACAAAGAGCTACACAGCAAATTGAGTCTGCTTTTTCATCTCTGCAACAGCACAGCAGAAAATTAAGGCCAGAGTTTGCAAATGTCTATTTCACAAACCAAGCAGCTAAGCAAAAGTTGCCAAATCCTTTCCAGAATGAAGAATTTGCATTAAAACTCTACTCCCAAAAGGTTAAGCCTGGAAATTCAAGTCTGAAAATGATAGCCTGGAGGAACAAGCACTGAGAAATAGCCTGAGGCACAGATGTATTTTCAGGTCAAATCTGTTGGCCAGAGTCCATAGTTATTCTTACCGACACATACCTACTGGCATCCACTCTTACCCACAGAATGCACCAATGTTACTTAATGTGATAGCACATTTTGGAATCAAATCCCTATCGTTCATTTCTTTGAACCTCGGCGTCTAGTGAACCGGAGTCAAAATGGCAAAATATTTAAAAACCTTACACGCCCTCTTGTGGTAAACCCACAAATGCTCTCCTGACAGTAACTAGAGATGGCTAATGATGGAGGCTAAGTGAACTACGTCTTTTAAAGAAAATTAACGTGCCTGGAAGACTTAAATTAATAATAGAGATCCCTCTCTCCTTGATTTCTTCTGTAAAAACCATAACGTATGTGCATTTGTAGAAGGAATTGCAGAATCACAGAATGGCAGAACCTTAGAGGTTGGAAGGGACCTCCAAAGATTACCCAGTCCAATCCCCCTGCCAGGGCAGAATTCCCTAAAGGTAGTCCCACACAGGAATGCATCCAGGGAGGTTTTGAAAGTCTCCAGAAAAGGAGACTCCACACCCTCTCTGGGCAGCCTGCTCCAGCACTCTGTCACCATCACTGTAAAGAACTTTCTCCTCATGTTCAGGTGAAACCTGTGTTCCAGTTTCCAGCCATTGCTGCTTGTCTTATTGCTGCTGACTACTGAAAAGAGATTGGCCCCACCCACTTGACACCCACCCCTCA